>JAMWET010005358.1:132500-175000 GCA_024036415.1 Prochilodus magdalenae | reverse complement strand
AAACAATCTTCGGGCCATTTCTGTTGGTCCATTCATCAGTACATTAAAACACAATGTAAACAGTTGCTCATGTGATCAAATTATACAAGTAAAAAATAAAAGTTAAATATAAAAAAGTAAAAATAAAAAGCAAAAATCGTCAAAAATGGATTTTCATTAGACAGCGACGATATGTTCTTCAGAAAGTTCATACATGTGTTTATTTCTCAGTCATGCCTAGCATTGTGGCATAGTCTGACGTACAAATGCATAGGTTTGGTATAGCCTAACCATATTCAGATATGAAAATGCACCTATACATACACACACATACACATTCCAGCTTTCCAAACTTAGGCTAATCCTTGCAGGGCAGTGTATTTATATGCAAGTCTTTTGAAAGGTCATTTGATGCTATTATGCATACGGGTTTCGCTGTATGTAATTTATTGATTGACTGGGAGCCAGGGGTTTGGAAGGAAAACAAGTCTTTAATGCGGGGGGCTTGCTTCCAGTCTGTGCGATTCCTTGAATCAGGTTATGCTGGCTAAGCAGTCGTAATGCGTCTGCATACAGCATTAGAGGACATTGGATATGCAGGGAGGTAAACGGATACAGCAAGGGAGAATCAAAATTATTCTCCCAATATCTTTTCTATTCATAATCTCATCTGCTTGCGAATTTGATTTATACGGCCACGGCAAAAGGGCCTATGTACTGTAGGCCTGATGGTCGCAACTGTGTGCTTTTTGAAAGTGCTTGTTATTAATGGATATTTTTTATTCATTTCCATCGATTTTTTATTCTTTTTTTTCCAGCAGCTCAGAGACGGCCTTCATCTGTGAAGATGGCTTCAGTCTTGGAAACACTGGCCTCTGAGAATCAGTCTGTGGGAAATTCTCAGGACATGCTAGGCCTTCACAGAAGACCTAATGATTTTTGTGAAATACTCTCAGCATCACCCAGAAGGAATCAACCAACAGGAATGAAACCCGGTGGGTAGACATGACATTGTGAGACATGCGAATGATTCAAGTTTCATGGTCAGCCTTGCATGTGATGTAACCAAGGACAGGCCTTATCGCTGTATCTAACATACCCAACAGCCACAGGTGCGGACATTCAGTGAGCAGCAATCCCCTCCATGTAATGTATAGTGTGTTATTATGGTCAAATGACTATACTGTTATTCGATTTTTCTTTTTCTCCAGTTTCATCGCCGACTAACTTGTCCCGCAGCTTTCGAGATATTGACTCCGTTCCAACTCCAGATTGTCCGGTATGAAACGTGATGTGGGCTTGTATACAGCTGTTTGATCGGATGCACAGATTCTTAGTAGGAAGGAATTTTTTCCCATAGAGAATGAATAGGATCAAAAAACACGTGCCTATCCAACCCACTTCCGCTCAACCTAGAGACACCAAATCGGATACACTGGCTTGGGACACAGCCCCTAGCAGGAATTCAGTGTTGGATTGACCCGCACTCGTTTGTTTCTCCTTTTTGTTTCACATCCCTCATTCCTCCCGTAGAGTCCCAGTCATTTTTGGACTCCTCTAAAGCCACTAAGGGCAGGTCCCCAAGCACCAATCCACAGCCATACCATACTGACCCGCACTCGTCTATCTGTCATTTATTCATCCCTCGTTCATTCCATAGAGTCCCAGTCATTTTCAACCCAAACCAAGCAGTAAAGCTTTCGTTCACCCAAGAGCCACCAAACTTCACATACTCACTAAGGGCAGGCCCCCAGACGCTAATCCACAGTCATACCGACCGGCACCTCAGAAAATGCACTTTTCCAGTTTAATTTGTTATTTAATAAAACACTCATCCCTCTTGTATTTAAAGTCTCCAAGCACCGTAGTAATCCTCTGGATTAGTAGATTCTGTAAAAAGAACCAATCAGGGTTTCACTGTGGTGTCTAGGCAGATATGGCCAAGTCAGCTCTCCCATTGGTCCGGACATGAACGGAATTGCCACAGCCAATCCTGTCTCGTGATACCTGTTGGTAATATGGTGGAACCAGGTCATTGTAGCATTGCACTGAATCAGTCCAACATGAGAGGATGAAGAAGTAGCACTGCTGCCCTAACAGCGTATTCTAACCTCTTACCAATCATATTGAAGGTGCTACTTCTGGTTAGAACATTTAAGGACCGGTAGCCAGTGAAAGAAAGAGTAAACCCAATAATGACCGAAGCTCTTGGCCAGCAACTGTTATGACCACTGCTGCCTACACAAACCCAAGTTTTCCACATTGCTGTAGCTTTCTTCCACACTGCTGCTACAATATGTCGTTTACAAGCTTCAAGCCAGGGATGGCACTTTCAATGGCGGTCAGTGTAGTGCTACATGTTACTAGAATGCCATAGTAGCCATAGCAGAAATCTGCGTTATCATTGAGGTTTTGTCCTTGTTTTGGTTGAGTGTTCACATTCTTGGCCTGAACTGAAGGCCAATGTTTAATAGTCTCAGTTCTCCTCTGCTTAATACTATGCATTCAGATATGGTGGTAAATCTGATCTTGGATCAGTGCTGGAGGACACTTAAAGCCAAGGTGCATTTCTATAAAGCATTTGAGAATAACAGCAGTAACCTGGGATAAGGGCCATCCATCACTTTAATCTTATTTGGCATGATAGTGGTGTCCTTGAGTGCTGCTGTTGCAAACATTTGATACATACAGTATCAGTCAAATGTTTGGATACATACTTTTTAAACCTAGCATGCTCATTGCTAGTGTTCAGAACTGTACTGTTGAGTTCTACTGCAATAGGTTTACATGCTTCAGTTTTCCCAAAATTTCCCAATTTTTCTCATATGGTACATCTGTATTTACCCTCTGTCTGAAACTCTGTGGCTGGTGTGGGTGGTTGGTGGTTGGACCACTACCCACCAGGGAGCTCCCACACTATCTGGAAGGTGGGGGTTCGATTCCTGGTCTGGGTTACAATGCTGTGCTACACCAATAAGAATCCTTGGGGTTGACTCCTAACACTACATTAGCCCACCTGTAATATAAATATCCATTCTAAGTCGCTCTGGATAAGAGTGTCAGCTAAATGCCATAAATGTAAATGAATAACTGTTAGAGCTCCTGTGCCTTTAAGCCCCGCCCCCACTGTGCTCTGATTGGTCTACTCAGCCACTCTGTTCTGACTCATCAGCCACCAAAGTGGCACCCCCACACCGCTGTGGCAGTTCTAACCCAGAATCTGATCCTTTAGGTAGGGTAGAACAAGTTTGTAGATGTTTGCTCCGTACTGATTCATTGGTCATCTCCACTAACACGAATGCAGGACAAGATAACCCAAGTTTTAGTGACGCTGCCTTCTCCTAACTACTGCCACCAAGAGCATGCTACAGTAGTATCTACAGGACCGGTTTCACACACCATACGTTGATCAGACCATCTCACTTCCCAGAGTCCTATGATGCAACATCTCTCCAACTTTTCCAACAGCTCGAACTGCTGTTGAACCCTTCTTCAGGTCTGCTACCAAGACAACAGTCCAAGTCAGAATGTAAAGCATGCATAACAGGATGAGCTTATATAGTAGGCAGGTAGACCCAGCCTGGCTTACATCACATGCATGGCCGAGTGTGAAACTTGAATCATCTGCATGCCTCATGATGTCAAATCTACCCACCAAGTTTCATTCCTGACAAGTGATTCCTCTTAGGTGCAACTAGTTAATTGTATTTTCTTCATTATAATTCTGAAAAGAGGAAAACAGCAAACATTCAAAAGCCTCTGAATAGTTTTGTCAAAATATTTGACTGGAATGTAGTTTGTGCTCAGCTGTTTCTGAGGCTGTTTTGTAATTTACTGTTTGCCAAAGAACAGATCTCAACACATCACAAATACCAAATCCATATTCTTGAACTCAGTGAACAGGAAATATAAAAGATCACAGCAAAGGAAAGCAACACTCACCATTAGTCTGTGTGTTTGGGTTTGTGTGCAAACACACACCATCAGACAACCTGTTTATGCTTTTTGATTATGATGAAACCACATATGTATCAAAGAGTAAAGACGATGCACTCTTGCCAGATGAGAAAAACATAGTTTGAGGCGGGGAGGAAAGCTAAATCTAAATGTTAAGAGAAAGCTAACTGGTTTTCACTTCAATGCAGGAACCTGTCTCTCATCTACAAGGCTGTCAGCCTCAGCGCCTGATAATGTGCTTGTACTGGCACCCTCTTAAAACCTGCCAGCGTTTTCATCCACAGACAAAAGATCAAAGCCCTCCGACCTGTCTGCCTACTGCCTTCTAAATGAGAGCCACTATGGCCTGCATTAAAAGAGGCTGGCCACAGTGAGAGAGAAAAACACATCCATGTATCTAATAAATGTATATAAAAACATGAGGAGCGATGTTCTTCAGGGCTATACGTTCGGTCCTATTAAGATTTAGGGATGGCTTTGTCAGTGTTGGCTGTATAGGAACTTAGGCTTGAGGAAATCAAATGAAATCATTAAAAATTTGTTTAAGATTCTTTCTCTCAGTTCAAAGTTTGACTGATTGACTGAATAATAATAATAATAATAATAATAATAATAATAATAATAATATATATATATATATATATATATATATATATATATATATATATATATATATATATATATATATATATATATATATATAAAGAATTTGCCTAATAACAGGTAATATCCCACTAACATGAATAAGAGTAATTTGATTTGGCATGGACTGGACAAGTTTCTGGATGTAGCCCACATCAATGTTCAGGCACTCAAAGAAACGTGTTGGGTCAGATTTGGTGGATGCCTTCCCTGGCACAATTCTGAGGGGAATTTCCTGTAGACTGGGATTTTAGCCACTGCTGGTAGACCCGTATGGCTGTACGCTTCCATACACCTGCAGATTCAGCTTCTTCCTTTATACTATTGGCAGGCCCGAATACAATCACTCCTTTTAGCCAACCATTAACATGGTTTTGGATCCACACATGAACAAAGACACTGCACTGTGCCACCTCTTCTCAATCTATGAATCCCGTCAGTCACACCCCACAGGTATTTATAGCCCCCATCATCTTCATGCAGCGCCATCTGCAGGAGACTAAAGTTACTACCACCTTAAATTTGAAAATAAAACCATTTTTTATCTGATAATAACACACACGTATATCTACATTATATTTCCAGGTATGTACTGTATGTAGGATTGCCTTTTACTGATTTCAGACAAGAATTTGCAGTAAATAGATCATTAATAATTTCAGTTTATTATTTAATAACATTTGCTATTTAATATCCACTTTACAAAGACTTAATATCAATAAACCATCTATTTACTCTCTACACATGAGCTACTCATGTGACTATACATGCACACACACACACACCCACACACACACACACACACACACACACACACACACACACACACACACACACACCTACACACACACACACACACACACACACACTTATATATGTTGCTCCTCAGGTGTGTAATCCGGCAGCAGAGCAGAGCACTGTGGGTCAGTTCCTGGTGCCTCCGCTGCCCGTCCTGGCGCGCCGCGGGCCTCAGCGCGAGCTCTAATTACGTCTGATTACCTTTTATGAGTCTCAGCGCGCGCCCGCGCGCCTCTCCGCCGTAATGAAGCGGCGTGAAATCGTTCTAAAGTAATTGCGCGCTCGTGCCGCAGATAAGCCGCCACGGCGGGACAAAGCGATCCTGACACAAAGAAGATTCCTGAGCGCAGGGGCCCGCGCGCAAACCCCTCCGTGACTAATGGCGCGTGAACTTTAATCTGCCGCCTCACGAGAGCGAGGAGGAGGAGGAGGAGGAGAACGAGAAGGAGGAGGAGGAGGAGGAAGGGAGGGAAGGAGCTCGCGCTCCATTGCGTTAAGATTTCGTTTACGAGAGCGATCACCTATTGCCTGTCATTAATGAAGGAATAAATACAGGCGATAGGACATGCTATAATACTAATATCAATATTAATACGACATATCGACCCTCCGAGTAATCAATATTTCATCAGAGGAGTTTTGATTCACTCTTCAACATACAGGCTGTGGCACTGAGCAGTGGGTTTCTCGGGAGATCAGCACCATGGACAGAGACGTAGGGCACGTCCCGAATCTTTACTCTGGGATAAAGTAGCATCTGGATGCTATCGTACATGGCCATGGAACCCCTCCAGAGCCCTGCCCCCGGAATACCTGATCCAACTAATCTGCATATTAACAACTTCTTACTGAGGTGAGCGGGTGTGTTCAGGCAGGGGAAGTACTAAAATGTAGAATGTAGAGTAGGGGCCGAGGTGGACCAAGTACGCAAAGCATGTACTTGAATTAAAGTAAAGACACCCAAGGTAAAATACCCCTCCAGTAAAAGTAGAAGTTCCTCACATTAGACCTCCACTGGAGTAAAAGTACTAAAGGATTTACCTTCAAATGTACTAGAGTATGCAGAGTAACAGTAGCATGATTTATTATGGCTCTAATGTTCTATTATCATTTCTGGAACAAAACTTTTAATAACTTCATTATAGGTGAAGAGACTCTAGTGTCTCTCTCAGTCCACCAGTCTTTAATAGAAGGACATTAATTAGTCTGACACTGACGTCTATTAATGTAATCATAAACACTGAAGGAGAGGAGTTTCTATTAGCTAGAACCCAGCTCTGTCCAGCAGGTCAAAACAAAGTGACTTTAAACTTACTGAGTTACTGTACACCAACACACTACTTACAGTACACTAACGCATTACACTTACTGAGTTACTGTACACCAACACACTACTTACAGCACACTAACACACTACACTTACTGAGTTTCTGTACACCAACACACTACTTACAGTACACTAGCGCATTACACTTACTGAGTTACTGTACACCAACACACTACTTACAGTACACTAACGCATTACACTTACTGAGTTACTGTACACCAACACACTACTTACAGCACACTAACACACTACACTTACTGAGTTTCTGTACACCAACACACTACTTACAGTACACTAGCGCATTACACTTACTGAGTTACTGTACACCAACACACTACTTACAGCACACTAACGCATTACACTTACTGAGTTACTGTACATCAACACACTACTTACAGTACACTAACACATTACACTTACTGAGTTACTGTACACCAACACACTACATACAGTACACTAACACATTACACTTACTGAGTTACTGTACACTAACACACTACTTACAGCACACTAACGCATTACACTTACTGAGTTACTGTACACCAACACACTACTTACAGTACACTAACACATTACACTTACTGAGTTACTGTGCACCAACACACTACTTACAGTACACTAACACATTACACTTACTGAGTTACTGTACACCAACACACTACTTACAGTACACTAACATTACACTTACTGAGTTACTGTACACCACCACACTACTTACAGTACACTAACACATTACACTTACCGAGTTACTGTACACCAACACACTACTTACAGTACACTAACATTACACTTACTGAGTTACTGTACACCAGCACACTACATACAGTACACTAACACATTACACTTACTGAGTTACTGTACACCAACACACTACTTACAGTACACTAACGCATTACACTTACTGAGTTACTGTACACCAACACACTACTTACAGTACACTAACATTACACTTACTGAGTTACTGTACACCACCACACTACTTACAGTACACTAACGCATTACACTTACCGAGTTACTGTACACCAACACACTACTTACAGTACACTAACACATTACACTTACTGAGTTACTGTACACCAACACACTACTTACAGTACACTAACGCATTACACTTACTGAGATACTGTACACCAACACACTACTTACAGTACACTAACGCATTACACTTACCGAGTTACTGTACACCAACACACTACTTACAGTACACTAACACATTACACTTACTGAGTTACTGTACACCATCACACTACTCACAGTACACTAACACATTACACTTACCGAGTTACTGCACACCAACACACTACTTACAGTACACTAACACATTACACTTACTGAGTTACTGTACACCAGCACACTACTTACAGTACACTAACATCACACTTACTGAGTTACTGTACACCAACACACTACTTAGAGTACACTAACGCATTACACTTACTGAGTTACTGCACACCAACACACTACTTACAGTACACTAACACATTACACTTACTGAGTTACTGCACACCAACACACTACTTACAGTACACTAACGCATTACACTTACCGAGTTACTGTACACCAACACACTACTTACAGTACACTAACATTACACTTACTGAGTTACTGTACACCAACACGCTACTTAGAGTACACTAACGCATTACACTTACTGAGTTACTGTACACCAACACGCTACTTAGAGTACACTAACGCATTACACTTACTGAGTTACTGTACACCAACACACTACTTACAGTACACTAACATTACACTTACTGAGTTACTGTACACCAACACACTACTTACAGTACACTAACACATTACACTTACTGAGTTACTGTACACCAACACACTACTTACAGTACACTAACATTACACTTACTGAGTTACTGTACACCAACACACTACTTACAGTACACTAACACATTACACTTACTGAGTTACTGTACACCACTGGTAGGGGGCCTAAAAGACCAGGGTTGGGAAACCACTCTCTAAAAACTAAAGGGTTTTTATAGAGATCAGCACCATGGACAGGGAACTGACCAGGTCTAATGGAATCATGCTCTAAACAGAACAACACAGTAAGAACAGCAGGAAGGTTAATATGCTCTAACCCTCAGTATGCATAACAGTCAGTAAAAATTTAATTCCCGGTGTGCCTCACTATATATGGTTGAAATACCAGTCAAGGCTACTATTACAAGTACCTGAACACTATTCTACATCATAATCTGCCTAATTATTACATTATTATTACATTACATAATTCCATAATTTAATACATGTAAACAAAGTCATTTGAGTGGTTCGATGCAAAATTGGATTGTACTGACTCCAGTGGTGGTTATAGGATCTGAGCCTCCACAGATCAGCACCATGGACAGAGACGTAGACTGTTACATACTGCGTACGGTTACTCTCCTCAGTACTGCGGTTTCTTCAGCACCATGAACAGGGACTGCGCCAGGTGTTATGAAATCTTGATCTAAACAGTGCAACACAGCAAGTACACCAGAAACATTATTGGATTCTGAACCTTAGTATGCATCACAGAGTCAATGAAAATCAAATTCTTGGTGTGCCTTACTACATCTGTGCAAGACACCAATCAAGTTGGCAGCGATCAAACAATAAACAACACGTACTGGGTTTCTTCACACATCATCACCATGAACAGTGACTTTGACAGCATCTCAAGTCACTAACGTTTTCTATTAACAGTCCTGGATTTCTCCACAGATTGGAAACACAAACAGAGACTTGGACTGCATGACCAACACCTTTCCTCTAAATAATCCGACAATATAGTCCAGCAAATCAATAAATATCTTAAGTTTACAAATTGCAGGAGCAACACGTGTTGCAAACCCTTCATCTGGTTATCATTACAGCCTCTGGTGCATTTCCTTAAGATGGCAATGAGTAATCTACTTTGGGAGGAAAGTACCTGACATGCAAAATAACTGATTATAGAACATTGTTTTAGCGTGATCTATAAGGGGAGGCCACTTTCCAAATGGAGTTAAAGTCAAATGAAACCTGTTTTGTTGCAGGATAGCTGAGTGCCGATTGAAATAAATACCAAAGAAAACTGGAGGTGAAAATACCAGGTGGTTTATTTTGTCCAAGTTTTCAGGTGCAGTGGAATCAAAACCTCTCAAAAATAATCAAATAGGGAAAAACCCAGAAACTAAAAGAAAAAAAACAAATTAACTAAACAAGTGGATACGAATATATCCAATAGGTTCTCAAACATAGCGCTTCTAAAAAAAAACCAAAAAAAACAGATGCACCCCCCAAGCCAGTCCTCCCAAAATGGCTGCGGTCTGCTATTTAAATAGCCATTAAGCTGTTGGATTAGCCCAACTACAGGTAAGTTACAGGTAAGTTTAAAACTGGAAACATTCATCCTCAACCTGTCCAAAGAAGCCATATAACCTGCCCCCGCACCACCCCCCCCCCCCCCCCGTTTGGCATGGGAAATGGAACAATCCAATTGTGATCGAACCCCCAGCCTACATATATATATATATATCCCAACAGAAGTCGGGGCTTGGGTCTTTCGACTTATGGCAGGCTGCCGGCATGCTGTGACAAACAGGTAAGACTCCTTTAAACCCACAGTATCCATTATAAATTCTCTCTCCCCATGGAACGGACGGGAGCTCTGTTACATGTTTGCAACAATTCGGTGCACAATGATTGTCTTTTTAAATGTTTTAAAGTTTCAGGAGCTGTTTTGGAACCCAGTCGGTATACATTGCTTCTAAAGTTGCACTCATGGCATGTAGGAAAAGTTATGAAAGTGTGAAGTGTATTTCCCCATCAGACTGATAATACCTGCTACACAGAAAACAACACACGTAGCCCTTTTCCTCCAATGTGGAATGGGGTCCTCTCAGCTAGTTTTGAAACTGTGCCCAATTTTTCACCCAACATAAAAATAAAATCCAGTTCTCCCAGCTGGAACCAAAGAACAGTAGGTTCCTCAGACTGAACCATGCTGACATCCATAGACATGACAGTTGTTAAAGAAAGAGAAGGCAACAATCGCAGCACCCAGTAGTCTGCTGAAGAACGTCTGCTCTCCTACGTCTTATTATCATCAGTAGTAGCTTTTTGGATTAAAGCACACATCTAAAATAACAAGACAGACACTCATAGGTAATAGGTGCACACTCCGCCATCTTGTTACTACAGTTTACCACCGCAGTGCTGTGCCCTTTGTTGATATTGATTACAAATCCTTTGATGTTCCTTGGTTGCAATAAAAAGTGGTGTAAACGCAGACAGGTTCCCTGCTTATCATCAAGGATCTAAGAAGCCTGAAGGGATTCGGTTCAAGAACCAGGGTTCTTTTGCTAGAAAAGGGGCAACAGATGTCCAGACAGCCAAAGGTAACTGGTAAAATACGGACAGCTGTGGCCATTTTAGCCTAAAATACTAGCGTCTAGGTGAAGAATAACCAGAGGGAGGTAGCAGATAGCAGGAACTCAGAAGCTCCTGCCCAGCGCTCTCAAGCATACAGGTCACATCTAACCATACCCCTTCTCTTTATGGTAGGTAACCCCACAGTCCAACACAGAATAGCCATTTGGTCGACTGCCCTTAACACCATGTCAACATCGCCAAAGACTGCAGTAGTGTTGTGCCAGACTGTCATACAGTCAACTACAATGGCAGCAAGTCATCTACAATGACGAGACAACCAATGAATCCGTGTGTGGTGGCACTATGGTCAGCACCATGAAGAGCAGTTTGTTGACATGCGCCCCTGTCCAGATTGTCTGGTGTCACTCCACCTCCACCTTCCACCACCTGTGTGAGAATATTCAAGATGCATGGGATGCATTACCACAGGGTGCCATTAGGAACCTCTACAACTCCATACCAAGACGTCAGGCATGCTGCATTAGCAAACATCATGACCCACTGAGAGACACTACTTCTGTATGTGCAGCTCAATAAATATTACCCATATCAGTCTATATGTATCCTCATTTATTGTTCCTGGTAACCTTTATCTTCCTTCCCAACAACACTGCAATCCCACACTTCCTTCTGGGTGCATCTATTGTTTTTAATAATGAGTGTAAGATAGTAAAACACCTATGGGATTCAAACTATAGCGGTTACTCTAACAGTGCTGATCTTTTGACATGCTATTGCATGAGCTACTTTTAGGACCCAGTGTGCTATAGCAGCAGTATGGTGATCGAATGACCTGGAGTTTCACCATCTGTGATAAAAAACAAAGCCTCAGATTTTCATTGTGGCGCCTTTATCCAGATAAAACACCTGCTGTGTTTGCATTAATGACTGCATTGATTGATCTGGTCTCTGGGAGGTGTGGGAATGGGGCATAAGAAGTGACACACCGCCCTAGAGAGAGACGGAGAGAGCGAGAGAGGAACATCCATATATAATGAGACAGGCACTCATGGGAAATGCAAAGATTCATGGAAGTATTGATCAGGGGACTTTGGAGCTGGAGAAGAGAGCAGACGAATGACATCTCACAACAAAAAGTTAGCGCTAAAGCCAAGGTCGAGCTCGTAAATCTAATAAAATGAGTCCCTTCCTTCCCTCCCTCCCTCTCTCCCTTTCTCTTTCCGTCTCTCTCGCTGCAAGGTATCAGCTGTAGACCAAAAATAGCCACTCACTTAGTACAGCCTCCCCTCTGAAATGACCTTTGACCACTGCACCGTCACGGGATCGAATATTTGACTGAACGCAGATGAGGAGCAAATTAACCACTGGACTTTACCGCTTCATTAATCTGACTCTGGACATTGATTTCCGGTAAGTATCATTATGTTTAAGTAAGCCAAAACAGTGTGTGTTCAGCTACTCAGCTTTTAAAGGTGATATTCAAATGAACTCCACTCCGATTGGCTGCACAGTATTGTGCGTAGTTACAGATAACTGTGGTTATAGACACTCCTTATAATCAGGATCAATTTCAACTGGGTCATTTAGGGGGCAATGCCTTACCAATGTATAATTATACTCCACAAAGCAGCAAGCAAGTAAACAAACAAACAAACAAACAAACAAACACATCTAAATTTTGCAGATGCTTGGCACTGCTCGTCACACATGCCTGGAATAAAAGCCTACATGCTTAAAAACTGGGGTGGGAGGGTAGTGGGGCGTGGGGTGGGTTCTTGCATCACTGCAGTGGCTGCATGTTTTAAAAGCTGACGTATAGATTATCACTTTTCCTAAATTCTGGCTGGTCCCTGAAAAATCACCTTATTGTGGCTCTTTGTTGTCTGTTAGATTGAAACAGGTGCTCAAATTCTAATCCAGGAAAAGGTCGTTGTTTAGCTGTTTCACCCACAGTTGGCAATGTTCTGCATTTGGTAGCACTATTGCACCACTGGTCTGCCTCATGGTGGCGCTGTAGCAAATTGGCTCACTAAGTTTTCAGTCAGGCTTACATCTGTCTACTCTGTGTCTGTCACTGTTATTGTTCTAATCATACAATATAAACCAAATTGTTGTTGTTTTGATTAGAATGTGGAAGTGCTAGTTTGATCACTCGGGCTGTGGAACAAAACTTGACACTGCTGCAGTGTGGTATGGTAATTGTTGTAGCAGGGGAATCTGACTGTCCCTTCAAATCCTTCTCCATCTGTGCGCACACGCACACACACACACACACACACGCACACACGCACACACGCACACACGCACACACACACAAGCACGCACACAAACACTCCATCATATAATGAGTCTGAGACACGTTTAAATTACCTCCCACTCTCTGTCTCTTAGGACCGCCCTGATGTACTGTATGGCATGACAGGTAACAGTGTCTATCGCTCTCTCTCACTCTCTCACTCTGCACATATTGTACATATACACACACGCACACACACACACGCACGCACACATTGTGTAACATACAGTGTGTGTGTGTGTGTGTATATATTTACTGTATATATATATATATATATATATATATATATATATATATATATATATATATATATATATATAGGATATATGTATGTAATTACTGTAGTAATTATGCACGTATTGTGTTGCACAACTTGCACATTTCACATAGACTTGCATATATGTACCTGCTTCACACAGACGCACACACACATACGCACGCACAGAGCAATGCTGATTGCCTGTGTAACACCACTAATGGACACCCCACCTGGTATTGCAGCCATAACAGCTGGACACACAGCTGGAGGAAGAAATCACCACTATATGTGAAACAGCGTGAATGATCTCATTTATTTAGAGCTGCTTCACACACACACACACACACACACACACACACACACACACACACACACACACACACACAGACACACATACACAGACACACAGACACACAGACACACACAGACACACAGACACACACAGACACAATCACACACACACACACGAACACACACACACACGAACACACACACACACGAACACACACAGACACACATACACACACGCAGAGACACACACACACACACATACACATACACATACACACACACACACACACACACACACACACACACACACAGAACAATGATGCAGTGATTTACAGACACACCTATGTGTGTTTGTGGATTATGTGAGCAGTAGATGTTGAGAATCAGGGAAGCCTCGCTGGCACACAGTGGTCAAATATGAAGAATAACACTATAAGAAAGTTACTTCTCACATTTAATTGATGCCCAAAGAAAAATACATATCTGCACCTTAATAACTGCACAGGAGAAGGAAGAACCTCCTGCCTGTTAAGGCCTGTGTGTTTGATTTGAATTTTTTTTTTTGTTGTTTAGTGAGGGCTTCTTAACAGCCACACGTCACTTCAGACCCATAGCCCTGTACTGGCCTCTCAGTGGAGGGATGGACGGAAACACCTGTGGATGTATTTAGCTCTAAAGCAAGAGAGAATAGTAATGCTCGACTTTGTCTAAAAGGTGAAAGCTTGAAGTGGTGTTTATCTGACAGGGACAGGTTTGCTGGTCTACCATGTTTTGCATGGTTAGCCTGAGTTTCTCTGTAGCTACTCATTGTGCATTGGTGTAGCTGGTATATTTGCACTAATATTACTCTACATATCGTCGCCGTCCAATGAAAAACATGTATCTCCAATTTTGTCCATTTTGACTTTTATGCATCATTTGAATACACCAGCTGCTGTTTACACTGTATGGGAATTGCATGATGAATGGACCAACAGAAATGGCCCAATAGTGTTTGGAAAGACGTCTGGTTCCATTGACTTGCATTAAAATTGAATGAGGTTTTTGGCCTCTCCTGTAAAGTTGCCATTTTGGAGATACTTGTTTTTCTTTGGACAGCGACGATATGCTCTGCTCCTATGGCTCCTATTCAGACCTGCATTAGATACAGACGCACATACGCTGTATAGTAAATAGCATTTTTATTGTTCTTAAGGCGTACATTCTCTCAATTTATATACACATACCTGTTCTCTAAGCTTCTTTATGTCGCACATATTATTGATATTGTAATTGTTAGTACTTGTAGTCCAGGAGGTAGTGCAAAGTATGAATTACATTGTACAGTGGAACTATTTGCATCTCTGTGCTTATAATAATACACTCTGGAATCTTAAATGTATGTACTTTTAACAGTGAGCTCCATGAACATTTAGACACCTACAAATGTTTTGTTATTTAAGCTGCCCAGTAAAGCATATTGGAGCAGAGGATGAAATAATGTATATATACTTGTACATAACTTTAACTTTAATTTGAAGGCATTTACATGCACAATAGGTGAATCACAGCTGATGCATAGTCAATGTTAGGTGCTCAGAAGTAACTGAAGAAACTTAATAACAATACAAAGAATAATAATAATGAAATTTTACCTGAGTTTTGTTCTCAGTAAGTGAAATGCATGCTCAGCTGGATTGAGGTCAAATGGCTTGGCCATTGCCTACTCATTTCTCTTTGAGCTCATATTCATTATTTACTTTCAGCAACTTTGCCAACAAGCAAATATTTATGGGCTTGTGTTTATTTATGTCTTCCTGAATGCGTGTGAATGTTATGAGCACATACGTACTCTGTGTATGTGTGTGAGACAGCAAATGGGGGTGCCCATAACCCTCCCCCCAACCCTCAATACTAAAACCCTGACAAATCTGTGAGTCAATAAACTCCCAGCAAACAACAAATCCAGCATAAGCTTCAACTGTCAGTGAACCTTCTTCTCACTAATCTGACTTAATGCAACAGTCATCACACTCGCACTAATATTGCCATCCAGGGGAAGATTTAGGCCCTAAGAATGTTCTGGAAAATAAATGCTCTATTGGAGAGCTGTCGCGCAAGCCCCACAGCTGACAGCTTAGTCAACTTCAGCTATGAAGGGGGGGAAAAGCTATAGTACTGGTGGCCAACACATATTAGAACTTGTAAGCTGCAAACAAATCACAGCTACTTCTTCGAACAAGTGGCCCAACTGGGAGACACGCACAAATGCACTTCTGAATAACTTTGCAGAGTACGCCCACACTCAAATAAATATATCGTTAAAGGAACTCAACCCTGAGGGCTGAGTCACAGCTATCACGGGCCAGTAGAACAGCATGTTGATGTTCTGTATTAATTATTTTTCACTTATAGCTCATGGAAATAGGCAGAGGAATGATGTTTGAAAGTGCAGACTCTAAAGTTTGAATCTATTTTCACATTTGCAAGCAAAAAAAAAGATATATGAATATAAATAAATATTAGATTTATAAATATAGTATATATATATATATATAGAATATCTCTCTCTCTATATATATATTATATATATATAATTTTTTTAAATGATAATTTATCTATATATATAATTTTTTATAGATATATAAATATAAATAAATATTAATGATATATATATATATATATATATATATATATATACACAGTGGGGTGTGAAAGTTTGGGCAGCCTTGTTAATTTTCCTGATTTACCTTTATAAAGCATTGATTGTTTGGATAAAAAAAAAATTCGTTAAATATATCATATAGGGGACAAACAGTGATATTTGAGAAGTAAATGTGGGCACTGTTGTCATTTTATTGATTTCAAAACTTTTACAACTAATTATTGGAACTCAAATTTGGTTTGGTAAGTTCAGTGACCCTTGACCTCCTTGACCGGTGACTCCAATTATGAGAAAGGGTATTTAAGGGGGGCAATTGTAAGTGTTTCTTCTCTTTGCCTCTTCTCTGAAGAGTCGCAGCATTGGAGTCTCAAAACAACTTTCAAATGACCTCAAACAAAGATAACAAGGGCCGTTATGCATGGAGGAAAAAGAACACAGCACTCCAAGAAAAACACCTGCTACCTACATAAAATTTGGTGGTGGTTCCATCATGCTGTGGGGCTGTGTGGCCAGTACAGGGACTGAGAATCTTGTTAAAGTTGAGGGACGCATGGATTCCAATCAATATCAGCAGATTCTGGAGACCAATGTCCAGGAATCAGTGACAAAGCTGAAGCTGCGCCGGGGCTGGATCTTCCAACAAGACAACGACCCTAAACACTGCTCAAAATCTACTAATGCATTCATGCAGAGGAACAAGTACAACGTTCTGGAATGGCCATCTCAGTCCCCAGACCTGAATATTATTGAAAATCTTTGGTGTCACTTAAAGAGAGCTGTCCATGCTCGGAAACCATCAAACCTGAATGAACTAGAGATGTTTTGTAAAGAAGAATGGTCTAAAATACCTTCAGTCACAATCCAGACTCTCATTAGAAGCTATAGGAAGCGTTTAGAGGCTGTTATTTCTGCGAAAGGAGGATCTACTAAATATTGAGTTAAGGTTTTTTTTTTTTCGTGCCCAAATTTATGCACCTGCCTAACACCTCTATTGTATACCCCATCCTTGCTTACGTTGCACACACGGCAGTCATTTGCATGTCTCACAATGTCAAAGCTCCCCACTAAGTTTCGTTCCTGTCGGTTGATTCCTTCCTGATGCAACTATTGGTGCAGCTAATGTTTTTGACAACGAGAATATGACAGTTTTTGTCTCTACAACTAACAAAGGGTTTCACAGCTACGACATTTCCTGGCCCAGTGTCATTTGCCCTGCGAATGTGCATCCATTCAATTGGGGGCTTCTGAAGGAGCACTGAGGTGAGGGGTGTATGTGGATGGCTAAGTTCAAATATTGACAGTCAGTCTTCACTACATACTGTGCCTTTAACAAGTTGTAAGAACACTATAAAGAATACCTAAGAAACAGTTTAGGCCATACTGGCACTGATTCATACTGACGCCTTGCTGCGGGGATGTGTATATGCGTAGGGCTAATGCATTCTAGTGGATCAGTGTTGCTATTCCACTGCATTTGATGTTTACTGTGCAACCACAGACACTGCATTCATTCATTCCGAAAAAACAACATCAGTGTTATTGTGAATAATAAACCTCTTCCTGTCTTGCCATGCTGAAACCAGAGAGGCTTGGAGTGCCTGACTCAAACAATGACAAACATATGCACACTCACAACGGCTCTCGCTCACTCGCTCTTCCTTATTGGCTCTTATAGTGGCACATTCTTTTACATTTCTGTTTATTCTAAAGTGCGGTAAACACTCCAAGCGGATCTCTTCTGTGAGAAACTATATTTGTCCATGCACAGGCGCTTCCGCTGCCAAGACCCTTTCATTGGAGAAGACACTCATTATACGGAGAGAGTCCGCATTAGCGCCACGGCTATGTCGCGCTGTTCGTGACATCTGGCTCCCAATGCCTCTCTAATTGCCCCATAAGAAATGCGAGGCTCATTCTGCATCTGTGCTCTCGTCATTACCACCGCGGCGGCTGCATGTATCACCGCCATTCAGAAGCCATTCGCATTCCGGGGCACACAGTAAGAGAAGGCCTGCTAACTGGAATCAGTTTGTCTTTTTTGGGGGCACTGTAGGCCCACTTGTAATAGGCCGAAATCTGCAACTTTCTGGAAAGATAAAGGAAAGGAGGACAGCTCAGTGGGATACTGCCAGAAAGGAAGCATGTAGCACTGAAAACAAACTGAACTGAAGGTTACAGCCTGGTTCCTTTTGTGATACTATTGATTGCATTGTTCCCAGAATGGTTCTTAGTCAGTGTAGGGTTTCTTTCTTTTGATTGGAAATTTCCAGTTATGATCAACCTGGACAGGAAACACCGATGACTCACTAATGGAATACTTAAAGATAGAAAACTAGAGTTTAATATTAAGTTACCTTCTTGTTTTTTATTTATCAGTGTTTTTTGTCACTACAATAACCAGCATGTAATATGCAAATCGGTGCTGTCCAATGAAAAACATGTATCTCCATTTTTGTTGATTTTGACTTTTATGCATCGTTTGAACACAGCCCTTGCCTTTTATGTTGGGTGATAATTTCATAAGGAATGGACCAACAGAAATGGCTTAAAACTGCTTGGATTCCAAGTCTGGTTCCATTGACTTGCATTAAAATTACATTAGGTTTTTGGCCTCTCCTGTAAAGTTGCCATTTTGGAGATACCTGCTTTTCATTGGACAGAGACGAAATACGTCTTACAGCCACAGATTTAAAGTGTAGGCAAGATAGTATTAGTAAAAATAAAAGTAAAAATGTAAAAAATATTTATTCATATCTTTCTTTGTTCAGCTCATAATAGACAGCAGAGACATGTTTTATCTTCTCAGCCACAGAAAAGGATTCAAACTAAGGTATCCAGATAGATAGTTACCTTGCTGATGGTAAATTGTAGCTTGTTGTATTCCTCAGCTGACATTCATTGCTGTAGTCCACTCTATCCATTGAAATGATGATTTAAAGAGTGTTGAAGATTACGCCTACACAGCTGCAGTAAGTACGTAATGAAACATAACTACACTGTAAATATCTCATCAGCTTTAACTCAAAAACTCAAGTTCACAAGCTGCCATAAAGTGAAATCTAATTGGAATTGACATTTACTTCAACTCATGACTTTATGTCTAGTTTGGCTTTGAATTAATTTCTGCCAGTTTATTTGACTATACCGTGAGTTGACTTAGTGATGGAAATTTACAGTTTGGATGACTTATTAATATTAGTTTCTCACCTGAATTATTGGCTTTAATGTACTTAAGTAAGAGAAAGTATTGGCAGATTGTTACAAGCACAACTCATATTTCCCATCACTAACCAGCTTTCTCCTCTCCATTAGTTTGGCCAAAGCAAAAAAAATATTGAGCTGGGTGTCTGTAGATTTTGACGAACCAGCAACTCCCAAAGTTCACTTTTATGAGGTCATCTTGCATTTACAGCCTACAGCAATGTGGCTCAGCCATTACTTTGGATTTGAAGATACACACAGTTTATTCACAGGTTTTTCACTCACATTTCCTTCATTTAAGTCATTCAACTTTTGTAAAAATGTAGTTTAATGAGAATCACAAAACCTAATTTATTCAGTTAAATGAAAAAAGGAAGTTACCAGGGCTTTTTCAGAGTGTAGTGTGAGGTTATGAGAAGATACATCTTAAGAGACTTTTACATTTTTACTTTTACTGAAAATGTTCCTTAAACTCAATGACTTACGTTTTATTTTTGGAATTATGCCACAGATGAGAATAGCACACAGGGTACTCGGCCTATCTGTAAAACCCCTGCTCACATTTGAGTGAATTTGACTGTCAGTAGGTATAAATTTTGAGGTCTTTGAAAATGTAATGGCATAAAATAACCTATTTATATTATTAGGACCCCATATCTTGTAGCCAGTCAGGCAAATAAATGACATCATATTATCGCTGGTCAGTCTTAATCTAGAGATAGGAGTTGATGGGTGTTTTTTCAGCCTGCCTGCATCGTAGTGGATGAACCTCTTTACCTAGTGGCCTGAGGTGTCATAATCTAATATTGCAGACTGACTGACTTATAGAGACAACAGTGTCATGCAGTGGTTTTTGTGCTAGCCTTTAAAGCTAACCTCACAAACACAGATGCCTCATACACTACTATGCCACTGTCCCTGCTGTGGTGGGAATAGTCCACCCCCAAAATAATACCTTGTCAGCCGTGCCCCTGTGATCAGAAACTGACCAATGATGAATGGGGTAGAGACAGGTTTATAAATTGTGCAGCAGCTGATGGACTTTAGCCTGTTATTGCCATTTATATAGCAGACCTATAAGGTGGGTGGATCTTATAAAGTACCCAATTAAGATCAACAATTCTTCAGTTGTTCTCGGCTTGGACAAACCTATGTCTTTACCTGGTATAGAAACTCTGGTTTGGGCTATTTCAACCAAAGAAAGGCTCTCCTGCCTCATTCTCTAAAAACCTACCTATATGAAAGAGTCCTTAAGGCTTTTTGGACCCTTTATGTTTACTATCCTTGGTGCCTCCAATGTAGTTCACTCCAGTACTCATTAGAAATCTAAATGCAAGCACGAACATAGTGACAGACAGCTCCACCAGCCACAGTCATAAACAAGGACTGAGCCAAAACACCAGCAACACACTCTTCCACCAGCTCCAGCATGGATTGGGCCTCAGCCAGCACAGACGCTTCCCACATATGGGTGATGGTTCTGGGCTGGGCCTCAGGTTCCTACCTCCCTGAGCTCCGGCCCTCATCTCCCCTCACACATCACATACTGCTAAGCCTCAATCTGCTGCTATGACCATAACAGCTTGAGCACACGTTTGTGCCTTGTTCATGGACGATATTGTGAAGAGAAAAAAAGAGGGAGGGAGGAAGGGATGCAGAGTGTAGATATAGTAGGCTGCAGGTGGGGGGAAGGGGTTATGTTCACTCCAAATGAGAATAGGTGCTGAAACTGACATCTGAGGTACTTCACAGGGAGGGTTAGCCAGACAACCTAACCTCCTGAGACCCAGCGTCCTCATATGAGGACATTCCATTTCTGCTTCTCTGCACCATGATACTTTTTAAAACGTTGACCCTTTGGCCTCATAGGAGGACATTGTTTTTTTGCCACTTCCTGTATAAGACAACGTTTAGTTTGTATACTTGTTAGGTTCTACTAATCACAAATAGCTAGGAGAGATTAAAATTGCACTCCAAGCAAGTCTGGCTCTCAGGAGGTTGAGCCAAAAGTCAAACCTTATCGACTTGAGTCACAAGTCAGTCCCCATTCGATAGAATAGTTAACGGTTGTTTATATTGGAAAAGCCAATTGCAGTTACACTTTGGATAGACGAATGAACGGATGGATACATAGATGCATGGGAACACAAATATATATAGACAAATGTGATTCCAAATGTTTTACCCGTGTAGTGACCTGCTACAGCACAGCACTGGCATCTAGAAGCTTATAAAGTATAGATGGATGGATGGATGGATGAATGGATGGATGAATATATTCAGTTAAAGTTAATATAATTGGCTGTTAGTTAATAGCTATGTAGTTTGTATTGTTTATGTTGATCTGTGGCATGAACTGTAGTTACTGAGGGGGTGCTTTGTATTGGGAATTGGTCACATGGTGGTGACCTTCCCAGCAGGAAAGGAAGGAAGGATGGAAGGATGGATGGATGATGTTAATGTAATTGGCTGTCAGTTAAATGCTATTTAGCTTGTGTTGATCGGTGGCATGAAATGGGGTCACTGAGGGTGTTTTAATAGTGTTTTGTGTTGGGGATTGGTCTCCAGCAACTTTGGTGCTTTGAATGTGCCTTCATGCTGGTGTCAACAATAGAGTATGGTGTGACACTTAGTCTATGTGGGCATATATCCCTGCTATTTCAGAGGTATAAAGCTAAGATGTCTTAGTAAATAAGTAACACCAGAACACTAGTAATCACCAGCTATTGTTATGCAGTGGACAGCAAAGAAAAGATCATCCTGCTAATGCTAGTTAGCTATGTGTAATAGCAGGCAATGGCAATGTATTATTAGTATCATGATTAAATCTAAATCCTCAAAATCAACTGTTTATTATTAGCTAATAATATACTTCAGTTCATCATAGCAAATGTAAACACAGCAGGAATTCTGGTAGCACTTTCTATGAAGCCTGTTCTGATATATAGTTATAATGTAGTTATTATGTATCTATGACCTTTCGTAACCTGGTAATAGAGATTTGTAGGCATTTCTAGGCTGTAATAATTTACTATTATTCATTCTTTGATGCCAGTGTAATTAAACATGTTGTAGCACACATGTCATTATTAATTACAATGCCTTTTAAACAGATAATGAGCTGTACATATAAAACAAATATTTAAAAATATAATGAACATTCAAAACATTGTTAATGAGTGCTTCAAAGTAAAGTTATAATTTTACATTACTGAATGTTAAACGCAACATGTATTGTTTGTGTGTCTGTTGGTGTGCTCTCTATAGTATCTCCAGTGTTTCTCCATTTTACTGATTTATATAGTAATGCTATACTGTACATCACTGCAATTTAAACAAACACCTTGTATGTAGCCTCATACTGGTTGCTTTGGACACTGTGTAAAATTTCACAATACATTTACCAAATGCAGTGACAAAAATGACCCAACATGACTTCAGTTACCATGACTTACCTTAAAAGTAAAGTACCTTTAAAATAAAAATATGAATTTATTCCAAGAGCTGTGCTATCTTTTAGTGTTGCTGGATCAGCTGTGAATTCTTACTGCCATGCAAGGTTAATGAACTACTTTTAATTATCTTAAATGTTTTTGATAATGTTCTCATATTCACACACAGCTCAGTATCTATTAAAAAAGGCATGATGAGACTTCTGTTACTATAGTTTTACAAGTCACCAAGGAATTTAATATAGGGGTAAGGAAGCATTACAGTTTAAGGCATAAACCATTATTAGTTTAAACATATGCCTATGGAAACATGGTTATCAAGTCACAAAGTGCCATCAGCATGTTTATAATAAAATACAATAAAAGTCTAAAAATCCAGTTTTGTGTATAACCTCTATTTGCTATTTGCTTGACCCTCACTCTCTATCCCTCCCTTGTACTTCCTCACCATGTGTCCGTTATTATCTCGGCTGGTATTGTTTTCTCGCTGTTGTCCTCTCTTTCTTTCATGCTTTGCTGTTTCTTACAAATCACCTTTTACGGTCTTCTAACCCTGAGTGGTTTCAGTATTTTGGGTCAGCAAGAGAAGTTTCAAACCTACTGTATCTCTACTCTCTCCTCATGTAGAGGGAGAAAGAATCATGCTTGCTTAAGTTACCGCCACAGGGAGCAGAGACACAAACCATTCAAATAGCTCAGCAATGACTCAATCGTAAACAATCCGGAAAGAGGCGCCGCGTGAGTATCCCACCCGCTAGAGCTGAGCAGATGCTGTTACACATCATTAAACATCATCAAACAAGTCTGGTCAGCATCATCACATCAGTATGCGTATTCTAGTAATTGGAAAAAGTCTTATTAAGGAAAGTAATAGCACATGATGCGGCTTCCTTTTAGATTCTGTCCATTTGGCTCTCTAAAAGAGTTAGTTGTTTCCACTGTTGACGAGTAGTTTGCATTACCTCAGGGGGGCTACATTACAATGCCAAGTGGGCCAGACCAAACAAGACACTGTCTAGTAGGCCAATAGGGCATCAACAGCTCCTCATACTTGTAATTGTATCACTTATAATAATGATCAACTCTGAATAACAAACCCATTGAGGGAATTTCATTGCTCCTAGTGATCTTTGACTGTTTGTATCTTTTTGATCTTCTTCCTCTTCATAAACCCACTCGTTCTCTCTTCATCCTCCACTGGATGAAATCTCTGTTCCTACAACATTTCTATTTTCTCTCATCTGTAACCTTCCTCAAACCTAAATTACACTCATCATCAAATAAATAGTTGCACCCAGAAGTAATCAACCTACACAAATGAGGCTCTGAATACAACATCAACATTGTCAAAGACTACAATGGTGTCCAGCAAGACTGTCACAAAGTGACTCTGTAACAGTCAGACCAACTCCGCCGTTACTAAAAGAAGATCCAAAACTAATTTGGTGAGATAAAAACATGAACACCAGAATTTCCCAAGACAACAAACAACACACCAACAACAGTAGATAACAGTGGCTCCGAAGGTCTCATGAGTGGAATAATGTCCATAGATAGTCCAAAAGATTCCAAAAGGATAATGTTCTCAAAAAAAATTCTCAAGAAAAATCAAAAATCAAAACCGGGCCCAGCAATGACAAAAAAAAAACAAAACAAAAAAAAACAGGAATGAGCTCACCCAGTTCCTTGAGGTATCTCCATGAATAACAAGGAATCCAATCTTCAAGGATAAAGATGAGTATAATCCGGAGTGCAAGTTGGTTAGGGCTTGACCAGCAATGACCCGCCTGGCCTATTCCCCAAACTTGATCCTCTGTCCCAAAATGGCTGCCACCCTTTTTTCTTTTCTTCCTGTTTCCTAACCAGGGTTCATATTCAAAATAAGAGTCCCCCGTTGGAACAACCAAGAAACATCGTCAAAATAAAAGATACGAAGAATACGAAAAACAAAACATAATAAAATTACCAAAAATGGAATGAAGTCACAACTACCAAAACTTCCCAGTGAGCGGTCATAAAGGAGATCAAGGGTTTGGTATTCTGTGGGTTAACCTAACTAACAGTATTCATGTTAGTGTTAATTATTAAAACAGGAATTCCACAGGTCCCCTTATGTGGTGTTACAACTCAGAATGGCAGCGGGTCATCTTCAGTGATGAGCCCTGCGTTTGTCTTGGTGGAGACAACCAACAAATCCATGTATGGAGGCACCGTGGTCAGCACCAAGATGAACTTCCAGAGGGCCTGGTGTCACTACACCTCCACCACAAAATCAGCACACACTGCATGAGAAGCTGCATGGGCTGGATTATCACAGGATGTGATAACCTCTACAACTCAATGCCAAGGCATCTACCAACACCACTTCTGTATGTGTAGCTCCATAAGTGTTGCCCATATCAGTCTATCTTTATCATCACTTATTACTCCTGGTACTCTTTATCTTCCTTCCCAACAGCACTGCAATCAGACCTCTGGGGCAACTATTCTCCTGATGATGAGTGTATTTTGTCATCATTTATCTCAAAGATAAACTCCAAACTCATTAAATTAATTTCACCTACAGCTCTCTCAAGTGCCCTCGTCACTCCTTCTTATCTTTCTAATTTTCTTCCTCTTTATAAACCTACTCATACTCTCTTCACCTGGGTTATTCACCCTTCCTCCATCAACCTCCAAAGCTTTCCATATTTGATTTGTCCTTCCTAACATTCAGGTCTGCCTTTAAAAAAAACTTATTTTCTATGATCCACAACCTTCCTTAAACCTAAACTACATCTTTGAGTTCTTGAAAATTGCTATATGAATATTAACTTCTTCTTCCTCCTCCTCCTCATTATTATTATTATTATTATTATTATTATTGATGGGTCTATGGAATTGTTTTAGAGCATATATGAGCATGTTCTTTTATACTTGCTGATACCTGGTATGCAGAGTTGGACAAAGTACACAAACCATGTAGTTGAGTTAAGATACACAAGGTAACATATTCCTCCAGTAACAGTAAGTAGTTCCTCCCTTTAGACCTCCACTGGCATAAAATTACCAAGATTTATTATGACTCTAAAGTCCTATTATAATTTCTGGAACGAGACTCTTAATCAACTCATGTTAGGTGTAAAGACTCCAATGTCTCTAAGTCTACCGGTCTTTAATAGAAGGTCATTAATTAGTCTGACACTGATTTCTATGAACAAGATCATAAACACAAAACACTAAGGGAGAACAGTTTCAGTAAGATCCATCATTACCATACTCAGAAATAGGTTCTACCTGCGCACTGTGGATGTTTTAATATACTTAACTTTGACATTCATAACTGTACAATATACTACATTCTCAAAACCTAGCCTCTACAGACCAGCTCTGTCTACGAACGGTTTAAAATGAAGCTGTTTCATTCAAAATAACACTGTACACCTTTAGCAGCTTGGCTAACCACACTGTGAACACACACCAAAGGAGAATACCTGTTACACAGGACGGGGGGCCAGGATGCAAATGCAAGTCATTTAATGAATCAGAAATAAAACAAAACCAACAAACTACACAAGGGAACAGGGCTACACAACAACAGACACAGAGAAACTTACAGAGATATTCACTGAAACCACAAAGAGGCAAAGGACCGGCAGGGAGACAAAACACCCAACAACAACAAAGGCCACGACATGAGGTATAACACAACTAGGGCTGACGAGAGACACCTGGGATGGGGCGGAGCTAGAATTGAGACCGGACTAGAGGGCGGAGACAGGAGGAGCACAGGACCAAAACAAACAGAAGCACATGGACATTACAGGACACAGCAGGGTGTGACATTACCATTCTTAAAAATAATTTAAACGTAAATGTGAACACTGCGCAATCCAGTTAGACCTGGCTACTGCAGTTGGCTGTTAGAAATGTTAAATTAATAAGCTGAGAAAATATTGTTCTGTGTGGTTATTTATTATAAGATCCCATTTTTTCTGCATATCTGCAAATATCTGGCCTTGTTTCCTGCCTTCTGCCAAGTAAGTGCTGAGATCTCCTGTGACTGAGGAGAATAAGGGGTCTAGATAATGAACAGACGAATGAGAGCATGTCTGAATTACGCCATCCTCCACCTTTTCACCTCTAACTGATAAATAGTTGTGGCTAATTTACTGCCTCTGCTGTTCAAACTTTTTCTGCTCTGACTCATTTTGGTGAGATTCGTCTGAGCTTGTTCGCTTATCAGAGGAAGCTTTGCTTACATACTGTTTACATGCAGTGATTGCTTGAGTGCTGTGTCTGATGAATTATGATCAACAATATGATTTTAATTTAGAATCCTCTTAATTAAAAATACCATGATCAGACAAGCCGCAATCAAGCTGCTTAATACAGATTTGATACCCCAGCTCTAGCTCTTCATCAGTGGTCAGATTCTCACCACACAGCTTCCATTAGCTTTTCAAGTTAAGCTTCACTGTGAGACACTGTATGGTATTAATAAGAGCATAACAATGTACATGACACATTGTCCAGCACTAGTGTCCATTTCATTCTTTCCCTCTCTAAACCTTGGATCAATTCCTCCAGCCCACTCCAACCCTGTGGCCTTAAGGCAGGGCTCCAGTGTATGCTGAACACACACACACACACACACACACACACACACACACACACACACACACATATGGAAGTGCAGTATGTTTTCCTGTGTACTGAGCATTGTGCTGTAGTGCTGGCAGGTAGAGCAGTCACTGCACTCGCACACCTCTCCCCGCTAATGAGCATGCTAATTGCTTTCTCGCAATCCACTGTTGTTTTTCGTTGCAGGCGATTTGTGCTGGACCTTGTTCAGGTCCCACAATGTGCGTGTGGGTGTGTGTGTGTGTACTGTTTACATTTATAGGAGTTTGCGAATCATATTAACCATATTATCTTATTTTAAAAAAATATAAAACTGATACAATATGGATTTATAGGTATTTTTGATCTTTAATTTCTATTATCCAATAATTCTATGAATAACTAATGATTAAAATACACTCTATGGACAACAAGTATTGGGGCGACTTCATTGAACCTTCATTGAATTCTGGCATATCATGTAGTCCCGATGCCTCAGCTGTGTAAAACCAAGTGCCTGGCCATGCTGTCTGCCTTCATAAACATTTGTGAAAGGATGGGTCATTCTAAAGAGCTCACTGAATTTGAGTATGGTGCTGTAATAGGATCCCACCATTGCAACAACTCAGTTAGTGAAATATCCTCCCTCCTAGATACTCCACAATCAACTGCAAGTGGTATTACTGAAAAGTGGAAGTTCTCAGAAACCACAGCAACAGAACACGAGTGCTGAGTCATAGTGCATAAAGTCATGTTCTGCTGACTCAATAACGGCAGAGATCCAAACCTTCTTTAACACCAGCACTAAAACTGTGCACCAGGAGCTTCGTGGCATGGGGTTTCATTGCTGAGTAGCTGTATGCAAACCTTACATCACCAAGCACAATGGCAAGCGTTGGCTGGAGTGGTGTAAAGCATCACCACTGGACGCTTAAGCAGTGAAAACTTGTTTTGAAGTGTTACAAATCTGGCAGTCTGATGGATGTTACAAATGTTCTGAGATTAGTATCTGCCAACTGTAACATTTGGTGGAGGAGGGATAATGTTGTGAAGCTGTTTTTCCAGGGTTAATCAGGCTCCTTAGTTCCAGCACAATAAACATTCTGGACAATTACATGCTTCCAACTTTGTGTGAACAGTTTGGGGAAGGCCCTGTTCTGTTCTGGCATGACTGTGCCCTGGTGCACAAAGCAAGATGCATAAGGCATGGTTGAGTGAGTTTGGTGTGGATACTCTAATGGCTACATGGAGATGGAGGGACAACTGCATATTGATGTGTATGGATTTGGAATGGGATGTCATAAAATCACATGTAGATGTAATCTGTGGTTGTCCCAATACTTTTGTCCATAATGTAAATAATTCACTTACTAAATGATCTGTTTCTGCCAAGTTATCTACCATGAAATGTGACCTCTATATTGATATCTAGTGAATTCTACACATATAACTTTCTATAGCTCAGCCATCAGGGCCTTTAAGGCAACTGCAAAGCTGAAACAAAGGCATGATGCATCAGACTCCATCATATTTAGGAACTTACAGTGGATGCGGCCAATCACATTTTTCTCTCTAATGGATGACACTAGTTTTGTGGTGAAAACATGTCAGTCTAGGCCTCCTGGGAGTCATTGATTCCTCGTAAATGTTTTTAGACTGGGGTTCGAATCCCAGTCTGGCTGACTATGCTGAGCTACACCAATAAGAGTCCTTGGGCAAGACTCCTAACACCACATCGGCCTACCTGTAATCGTTAACCTTGTAAATTGCTCTGGATAAGAGCGTCAGCTAAATGCCGTAAATGTAAATGAGTCAGAAACTGGTCTACAGACTAAAGCCTTCTATACTTCAAACCCTAAACTGCTTAAAAGTAGCTAGTGGGATGGATGGCTATAAATTCTGCAATAACAAGCTGTACAGACAAATATATGAGCAAATTATTGGCAGGGGGTTTCCTATAAAGCAAATAAACTACAGATGAAGTTTCTAAAATTGGTATTTTACAAAGTGCAGAAGCAGAATGGTAAGGGCTTTGGCATTTAGCTTGCATCTCAGAATTTCATGATGTCTTTCTCTCAGTTCTTCTTTAATATATGCAATTATATTAAGGCAATAAAAAATAGAAATAGACCCACAGATTACATCTACATGGGCGTTTATGACATCCCATTCTAAATGCCCACACTAAGTGGTACTTCATGCATGCATGGTGATTTTGGATCTGATTACTTGTCATGTCCTTGTAAACTGAGATTTTCATCAGATTGCTGTTTAATCCATAATCGGAATGAAGTCAGTTGGATTTGTGAAATTCATGGAATCATGCCGGCTGGAAAACTGCATAAAATACATGCCAGCATCACAAAAACATGGCACACCATTTAGAAGCTGAACCGGTCTGCGCTGACCCATGAATGTTCCATCACTGTTACCTTAGTGCTAATATACTATTAGATTCCCATGGGGGTGCTAGCAGAAAGTAGCAGCATTTTCTCTTTTGTTATCTCATCTGTTTTTCGTCCTCTGATTGTCGACCGAGTTTAGAAGGGCTTGATCTTAGTCACAGCTCACCACAACAATTTAAAGTCATCTGCAGCTCTGTGAAGCATTCTGGACACTTTGATCTCTAGCGTCCTACGCATATTTGTATAAAACTTGTGAAACTGCACAGGATGAGGATATTAAAATCTCTTTAAATTCTCTGTACCATCACAGTCCAAGGACAAACAAGCTTTTCTCAATGGCAGCTTTACAGTAAAGGGCAGAAACCTACTTTCATTCTAATGGTAGTCAATGGAACCGACTTTCCCAAGAAATTTTCTGTCTGGACCTTTTCTGTTGTTCCATTCATCATGACATTTACACACAGTGTAAACAGCAGCTGGTGTGTTGAAGACGCATTAAAGTAGGAGTCTGCCATATTTTTGATACACATTTGTCATAGGACAGCAATGATATACAGGGGTTGGACAATGAAACTGAAACACCTGGTTTTAGACCACAATCATTTATTAGTATGGTGTAGGGCCTCCTTTTGCGGCCAATACAGCGTCAGTTGGTCTTGGGAATGACATATACTGCGTCCTGCACAGTGGTCAGAGGGATTTTAAGCCATTCTTCTTGCAGGATAGTGGCCAGGTCACTACGTGGATGCTGGTGGAGGTTCCATCCTTCTTGGTGGTATGCTGACATACCCTGGATACCGTGGCTCTTGATACATCACAAAGACTTGCTGTCTTGTCACAGATGCGCCAGCAAGACGTGCACCAACAATCTGTCCTCTTTTGAACTCTGGTATGTCACCCATAATGTTGTGTGCATTGCAGTATTTTGAGCAAAACTGTGCTCTTACCTGCTAACTGAACCTTCACACTCTGCTCTTACTGGTGCAATGTGCAATTAATGAAGATTGGCCACCAGGCTGGTCCAATTTAGCCACACTAAAATGACAGGTGTTTCAGTTTCATTGTCCAACCCCTGTATCTTAAATAGCACTAATGGTGATTTCACAGATGTCCAATAAACCATGCCATGGACAGTAATACACCCCGGCTGAATGCATGATATAGTGTTTTAAGTGGAAGGTAAGTATATATTCACAATCCCAGTCAGTACACAGTAATACTGCCTGCATTCATCATCAGAAGAATTACACTCAGAAGGAAGTGTCAGACAGCTGTGCTATTGGGAAGGAATATAAAGGTCACCAGGAACCCTTCAGAATAAATGATGATAAATTTAAACTGATGTGGCCAATATTTAAACTACACGTGCAGGAGTAGTGTCTCTCAGTATGGCACTGAGACGTCTCAGCGTGGAGTTCCTAACGGTGTCCTGTGATAATCCATCCCATGCAATTTAAGCATTCTCATGCAGTTACTGCAGATTTTGCAGCAGGGGTGGAGTGTTGAGTCCAGACATTTTGATATCGCTGAATGGCGATATATATATTACAATACATAAGTAAATATATATTATACTTCCATACATACAATATATGAAAAGCGGCAATTCCTTATGTATTATACAATATATTGTACTATATTTATCACTATATAAATATATGCAAAATATATGCACTTGTTTCCCATATATGACGTTGTGTTATTTAATATATTGCACTATATTTTCCAATACATTGCCATACATTATCGTTTCATAAGGGGTTTTACCTCAGTTCCATTTCAGTCATTGATACTTGAGTTTCTAATAGCTTTATTTCAGGTATAATTTCATTCTCTTCTGTGAGTTTAGCAGCTGGATTTCTGTGAAGGTGCTTCATGTTTTTCTTTGGATTTTTAGTTATTTCAGACCAAAAGGAGGCAAAAGACCTAACTGACTAACTAACTAACTAAATAAATTCAAATATCATTTCATTTGCTGATGGATAAAAAAATACAGCTGGGTGCTATTTCACTCCTACCCCTAGTCTCTTTTACTGGGCTTCTTTTGTTCTTACCTCAGTTATTCTACCCACGTCTTTTGACACGCTGATCCTAGAGCAATAGGCTTGCTGAGAAACTTTTACCCAACTTTAGTTGCTTGAAACATTCATGAAACTGCGTATCGATTGCATAATGTGAAGTCTGCAGAGCTTTTCAAATCAGAGCTGAGTCATTGAGCCTAGATCGGACACGATTATCTATGCAATCTTAACGAGAACAGTCAGAATAGAATTCATCTGGGGGTTTTCACTGTACATGCCCTGTTATTAACGTGACACTGCAAAAGCACCGCATCTGACCTTTTACTGCCTCTAATAATGAACAGCTGAAGGACGCTCAGAGCAAATAGCAATCATATGAAGTAGTTTGGGACCCTCCTGGCCGAACCACTCGTTCAGCTGATTTTACTAAGCGAACCTATGTTCATTCATGCTGTATAGAAAAGATGCATGATAAATTTAACATAGTATGGAAAAAATGTATTAACTCATCACTGAAGCAAAAACCTGCACCCAGAAGGAATCAGCCGACAGGAATGAAACTTGGTGGGTAGGTTTGACATTATGAGACATGAGTATGATTCACACTAGTGATGTAAGCACGGACGGGCCTTATCCCTGTGCTTGACTAATTATATAAGGTCATCCTTTTGTGCATGCTTTCCATTCTGACTCATGCGATTGTGTTACTAGCATCCTTTGCAAGTGAAGTATGCCCTAGAGAATAGTTCAAAGCAGTTTGCGCAGTTGAAAGAGTTGGAGAGGGGTCACATTTTAGGGCTTTGGGAACCGGGATGGTCTTATTGAGGTATTGAGGACCAGTATTATTTATAATTGGCTGCTGTTGCACAGTTCTGTCATTTGCACCAAAACCGCATACCGTACATTCTGCTTTTGTACCTTTCAGATTTACACAGCATGTATTGTACATTTTTTGAATTTATATACATACATACAGGGGTTGGACAATGAAACTGAAACACCTGTCATTTTAGTGTGGGAGGTCTCATGGCTAAATTGGACCAGCCTGGTGGCCAATCTTCATTAATTGCACATTGCACCAGTAAGAGCAGAGTGTGAAGGTTCAGTTAGCAGGTAAGAGCACAGTTCTGCTCAAAATACTGAAATGCACACAACATTATGGGTGACATACCAGAGTTCAAAAGAGGACAAACTGTCGGTGCACGTCTTGCTGGCGCATCTGTGACCAAGACAGCAAGTCTTTGTGATGTATCAAGAGCCACGGTATCCAGGGTAATGTCAGCATACCACCAAGAAGGACGAACCTCCACCAGCATCACATAGTGACCTGGCCACTATCCTGCAAGAAGAATGGCTTAAAATCCCTCTGACCACTGTGCAGGACGCAGTATATGTTATTCCCAAGGCCAACTGACGCTGTATTGGCCGCAAAAGGAGGCCCTACACCATACTAATAAATGATTGTGGTCTAAAACCAGGTGTTTCAGTTTCATTGTCCAACCCCTGTATATTTTTCCTTCTCTTTAGTTTTTTCTTTCTTATTTAGAACTTAGTGTTTATATTGTAATTGTTTAGTACAATAGTTAGTACTAAGCAGTTATTTAGTTTAGTACAATAGTTAGTCTTTGAAGTCCGGGAGCGATTGCAGAGTAAGAATTTCATTGTACAGTGCAACTGCTTGTTTTTCTGTGCATATGACAATAAACACTTGAATCTTGAATCTTGTATTGCAGGCCATCATGGCCATGCAGATATTACCATAACACGCCTTTGGCAGGAGTGGATAGAAGAAGGCATGCAGATGAATGCATGACATGAAGGATCTCGTAGACCTACATGAGACACAGAATGAAAGAACTGCCATTATTGCACATGTTCAGCGAGCAGTGATTCCCTCCATGAGCCATCCTGCTAGTCCCAGCATCTCAATGAATCTGTGTGTGGAGGCACCATGGTCAGCACCAAGATGAATGGTTTGTTGTCACTTCCAGAAGGTCTGGTGTCACTCCACTTTCACCCCTAACACAAAATCAGCAGGAGCTGTGTGAGAATATTCAAGCTGCATGGGATGGATTATCACAGGACACCATCAGGAACCTCTACAGTGCCCTGGCTTAGAAGACATGACGGCCTGACTCCATACTGAGAGACACTACTTCTGTATGTGTAGCTTCATAAATATCAACCATATGAGTCTAAATGTGTCATCATTTATTGTTCCTGGTAACCTTTATCTTCCTTCCCAACAGCACTGCAATCCCACACTTCCTTCTGGGTGCAGCTATAACTTTGATGATGAGTGCATATAAAATGTGGCATGTGCAAAAGTTATGGCACATTTTATATTTTATGTTTTTGTTATATGTTAAGAAAAACAATCACACAATAAATATATCTGATGAACCTGATGTTTGCAAGCACTGTAAAAGAGTATTTCAAAAAGAACTGAAGGACGTGTCTCTGAGGATATGAGCGAACACCACCTTTGTTATCATATGATGCTAATTAGCTTGTTTGGTGTTTACACGACACACAGGGTTCATTTATCTGACATGAATAAACAGGTTTGCTCAGATTAATGACACATTTGAGTCGTTTAGCCACACAAGTGTGAACCATTAAATTAGGAAGATTGGATCTGTGCAAAGAAATCAGAATTGGATAAAGAGCCCTGTAGCCTGAATGTATTCTGAGTGAATGTCATTTGCAACAGCTGCAGACATTTCAGTGCTGTGAAGCAAGTTTCAAGATACGGTCAAACACAAGACTGATAAAATAGCGTGTGCTCACAGTAGGTATCTCCAAAATGGCCACATTACAGGAGACGGTAAAAAATTAATTTAATTTAATGTAAGTCAATGGAACCAGACTTTTTCCAGTTTTCCAACTTTGGGCCACTTCTGTCATTCAGTTTATCATGACATGACATAACATGAACAGCAGCTACTGTGTAATGCAGTAAAGTAAAAAATGACAAATATGGAGATACATGTTTTTCCTGTTGCAATATATGGGTTAAATAACACCACACAGATCAGTGTTTCTCAAGCCTGGTCCTGGAGGCACCCATCCCTGCACATTTTAGTGCGTTCCCTGCTCTCAACACACCTGATTCAACTTAACTGATTAACCAGGCCTGTTAGAGTTGCAGGGGGTCGTGTTAAAGCACGGAGTTCTCTAAATCTGCAAGGCAGGGTGCCTCCAGGACCAGACTAGAGAAACACTGCGTGAAGTTTCCCCATGGGAAACTGGCTCCCTTTATACATGCAGCTCCTGATTTCCTTCTCACACTGCCCAACAAACCTTTGCCATCATCTGCATAACAACAATACTGATTCAGCCCCCCGAAACAGCCCTAAGTTTCTTTGTGACTAACTGGGGCCTGGCGCTTAAACCCCCTACATTAACAGAGTATTCAGAGCGGCAATTACACCCCACTAACTCATCAGCCTCGGCCAAACAGATAAACACCGGCCAAAGAAATAATCCCCAAAGCATTGCATTTAATATTGATTCAGCTTTTAAAATTCAGCAGCCATATCTGCAGCAGTGATTAAGATTAATGACCAATGAAAAGGTAGGAGAGAGAGAGAAGAATGAATGAGGGGGATGATCCAGCCTAAATAAAGTTTATTTATCCTTCATTTCTTTCAGTGTCCAAGAAAGAAAATTGTCTGTCTCAGCAGAAGGCATCGTCTCCTTTCGGAGTGAGAGCAGTGCGGTGTGACCTGAGAGGCGTATGTGTGCTTCTTGTGTGTGTGTGTGTGTGTGTGTGTGTGTGCGTCTTGTGTGTGTGTGTGTGTGTTTGTTTGTTTGTGGGTGTGTGTGCGTGTGTGTGTGTGTGTGTGTGTGTGTGTGTGTGTGTGTGTGTGTGTGTGTGTGTGTGCGTATGTGTGTGTGTCTGTGTGTGTTTGCGTTGTGTGTGTGCGTGTTTGTGTGTGTGTGTCTGTGTGTGTTTGCGTTGTGTGTGTGCGTGTTTGTGTGTGCGTGTTTGTGTGTGTGTGTGTGTGCCAGCTTTTCTCTAAGAAAGGAAAAGCTAATATGAGTGAGGTGTAGCCTCAAACGTTTTTCTAATTCAGGTTTCCTTCATAACCTCATCAAAACAACTGCTAATTCCAGACTGCTGTAAACGATATGTGTTTACAATGTTTGAATTTACAACTATGGAAGGTTATTTGAAGCTTCATAAAGCAATAATAATGGAAGTACTTACGTCACAGAAACGATGCTGTTATTTTGTAGTTACCTGTATTAGCAATATTCGCTGATAAGACAGGAGGAACAGTGACTGAAAAGCTCTGTTATGTTTAGACTGTGCAGCAGAAAGGATGGGACAACTTTCCATATGGTGTTATACTGACAGTGTGAAGTAAATGTGTATATGGTGTGCTTCCCGTTAGTTGCCACTTTATTAGAAACACCCACCCTGTGCTTCCCTTTACCAGCGTTTTTATTAGGCCACTTTATTGGAAACACCTGTTGTGTGTCCCCTCATTGGTTGCTTTTTTAGAAATATATACCTTCTACCTTCATTCAGTGGCCACTTTATTAGACACAACACCTTGTGCTTCAATTCACCAGTCTTTTTTATAAATTTATACCGTGTGCCTCACTGGCCACTTTACCGGAAACACCTGTTGTGTATGTTCCCTCATTGGTTGCTTTTTTAGAAATATATACCTTTTACCTTCATTCAGTGGCCACTTTATTAGAAACACTACCTTGTGCTTCCCTTCACCAGCATTTTATTAGAAACTCATACCACGTACTTCCCTTCACTGGCCACTTTAGTGGAAACACCTGTCATGTATGTCCCCACATTGGTTGGTTTATTAGAAACACTCACCCTGTACCTTCATTCAGTGGCCACTATATTAGAAACACCACCTTGTGCTTCACTTCACCAGCGTTTTTTTTAGAAACTCATACCGTGTGCCTAACTGGCCACTTTAGTGGAAACACCTGTCATTTATGTTCCCTCGTTGATTGCTTTTTTTTAGAAATATATACCTTTTACCTTCATTCAGTGGCCACTTTACTAGAAACACCACCTTGTGCTTCCCTTCACCAGCGCTTTATTAGAAACTCATACCATGTACTTCCCTTCACTGGCCACTTTAGTGGAAACACCTGTCATGTATGTCCCCAGATTGGTTGGTTTATTAGAAACACTCACCCTGTACCCTCATTCAGTGGCCACTAGAGTCCGGGGGAGCGGATGAGCCAGGGAAACCCGACATTAGTTTAACAACATTCTCCAATGTGTGTACCATTTTCAAACAGTTTTAATTACTGTGTTTGTTCCTGTGAAGCTTATAAACAGATTGTAGTGGGACCTAATATAGCCTCTACATAGTAGCGTTCATTTTAATACATTGTTAGCTGAAGTCTTCAGCCTTTGTTCAGAAGTACATGGCAAATACCGGTTGGAGACCTCTTACCAGGATTTGTGGTGTGTGTTTCTAACTAATAGAAAATAGTGCCAGGGTAAGGCTGATCTTGTGTCCACTGCTGTACACCAATACAATACTCTTCCAGTATCTAGTGTCAGTTACAGACAGAGAGCAAAGAGTATGGTGTGTGTGTCTGTGTGTGCTGGTCATCATTGTTCTCCGGTTATGGCCCCATCATGTTGGAGTCAGAGGAAAGGGACACAGGCCCAGTGGAGCGATGCTGCTGGAATTGCAAAGCAGATAGATGGGCTTTTGTATAATCAAGCCTGGGAATGACTATTGATTCACACTGGCGCATTCGGGAGAAGCAGCAGAAGCCTAATTGTACACTGGTGCTGTATATTTTACATGAGCAAGAGTGAATGGTCTGGAACGTGTTAGAGTGACGTTTAATACTGCCCGACTCACTTTGACACGCACATACATGCGCTCATGGGCTACAACGGGACTATAGTAGTAATAAAAGTTCGGTTCCACTTTAAAATAAGGCTACCTTTATAAAGAGTTTATGGATGGTTTAAAATGAGTTTACTTAAGGTTATTAATTAGGCAAAAACGCATTAAAATCATTAATAAGCAGTTACAACACATGAATAAGATGGACAACAGTGACTTGTTATTAGCCTAACAGTGAATGCACATACTTTTATACTGTTACAGCTCAGATTTTGAGGTTTACTAATCATACTTTGTTTTTTCCATCAGTCCACATAACCCTGTCAGCTTCAATACATGTTCACGTGCATCACATGGAGGAGCTCTTTTTAATAATGTGTTATAACTGCTTATTAATAATTTGTGAAGTGTTTATAACCTAACTAATAACCAATAGTAACATATTAGTAAACCATTTCTAAATCCTTTATAAAGGTAATCTTATTCTAAAGTGGTACCAAAAGTTCTACTTATAGCCAGGTTGTTTGTGCTGTGTTTGGTAAAGAACTATACACAACAAGTCAGAGAAGAATCTTTCAACAGCACTATTTAAGGACTTTAGGCTATGGCTTATACAGGGGTTGGACAATGAAAATGAAACACCTGTCATTTTAGTGTGGCGGTCTCATGGCTAAACTGGACCAGCCTGGTGGCCAATCTTCATTAATTGCACATTGCCCCAGTAAGAGCAGAGTGTGAAGGTTCAGTTAGCAGGTAAGAGCACAGTTCTGCTCAAAATACTGCAATGCACACAACATTATGGGTGACATACCAGAGTTCAAAAGAGGACACATTGTTGGTGCACGTCTTGCTGGCGCATCTGTGACCAAGACAGCAAGTCTTTGTGATGTATCAAGAGCCACGGTATCCAGGGTAATGTCAGCATACCACCAAGAAGGACGAACCTCCACCAGCATCACGTAGTGACCTGGCCACTATCCTGCAAGAAGAATGGCTTAAACTCCCTCTGACCACTGTGCAGGACGCAGTATATGTCATTCCCAAGACCAACTGACGCTGTATTGGCTGCAAAAGGAGGCCCTACACCATACTAATAAATGAGTGTGGTCTAAAACCAGGTGTTTCAGTTTCAGTGTCCAACCCCTGTATATAGGAAGAAACATACATTTTCAAGTACAAACAACTGAATGGGGAAATAATCCATTTTAAGACCTGACCAGCTGAAGTTCAGTTAAAAGAAAAAGTGATGTCACCTTGGTAAACATGCTTCAGCACCAACCTGTTTGGACACGTGCTGTGAGAATCATATTGGGAACAATGAGATAACAACTGGGAATTAAGATTTCCAATTGAACACCTGTCAAACAGAATTTACTAATCAATTCTTCCTGATTTCATTAGCACTCCACACACTGGCTCAGGCTCTTCGGATAGTCTATTTTATTGATGTGGAAATAAAGGACACATTTAAATCACTTCAATTCAATACAACTTTTATTTTAGTGCAGAAAAACCAAAGGACATGAAGTTTTGGAATTTCAGCTGTGACTCATGGTGTTGGTTGGAGTGCAGTGTTCTAAATATATGTGTGATTATAGCAGTTCCTGCAGAAAGAAGTTGGACCAGACGAGCCGGGGAACATATGTATATGTGTGAGCACGGCCATGCGCATATATTAAGCACCCCTCCTTTATGCTAATCCTTGATCCTACTCATTCTCCGGAGTCTGCAGTCATCCTGACTATAGTAGATATGTAATGTGAGAAGATGATGGTCCATCAGACACACACACACACACACACACACACACACACAGAGCCAATGTCCTGCTTAGTAATGACAAACCTACCTCATTCTACCCCATTCCCTAGTCAATGCTATGGTAGCTATGGTAGCACATCTAAAAATACTCCCTCATGTGCATTTTCATCTCTCTGCCTCTTGAGAGCCTCTGTAGGCTATGTTTGCGTGTGTGTGTGCGCCATGAGAGATGCCAGCACGATGCACAAATACTCAACCACTTAAACTTCAGCCATCGACCAGACTGAAGAAGTGCTTATAAGCAGACTCCCTCTCTCTTTTCCGTGACTAGTTTTTGATTAAACTGCAAACATGACTTCAGGAAGCTCTGGAATCTGATGCCAAGCCATGTGCAGCTACAAGAACCCACTTCAGTAGGTCTTTTTTAAAGTCTGGTTCTGTCTATTGCCTGCTAGTTGGCCCTTATGAGAGATTATGCAATGGAATTCTGGGAATTGATCTACCCACAAATGTGCTCTTTTGTGGCAGATATTGTTTGGTTGGACTGACTTCACAGAGTCTTGAGAAACTAATGAAAAACACAACTCAGTTTAGAGTGTTGTTCATTTCAATTTCATTTCAAGGCTCTTACACATTACTAGACCCCATTCTAGGATTTCTGGAAGACCTAGGTACATCACCTATGGCTAATATGAGAGCCAGTGTAACCAGATTAGAAATCATTACATACAAAAAAAACAAAAACTCCAGGATCTTTACTCTTTACTTCACTGTACAGCTGTAAATACAATGTAAATATATATCATAATGCATTTTACAGCCTTCAAATGAAACACATGAAGTGTCTTTTACAAGCTTTAAATGTTTGCCCTTAATCTAGAGTGGCCCAAAACCTTTTGTGTTTATCATATACTAGTGCTAGGAAACTATTAAACCCCACTAGGGTTTTCAACAGAAATCAGCTTTATCATTAAGGTGGTTTTGTTGTTTCTCATTGCAAATGTCCCACAAAGCTTGTCCAACTTCCCAGGATAAAAAAAGTACACACTTAATTCTATTATATGACCCTAAATACATGCTAAATATATACTAAATACAGTATATTAATTCTAAATTAAATTAAATTATTTCTAAATTAAATTCCTTGTTGATCCCACAGTGGGGAAATTTAGTCTCTGCATTTAACCCATCCGTGAAGTGAAACACCACAAACACACTCACTAGTGAACACACTAGGGGGCAGTGAGCACACTTACCCGGAGCGGCGGGCAGCCCTATCCACATCACCTGGGGAGCAGTTGGGGGTTAGGTGCCTTGCTCAAGGGCACCTTAGTCATTACTGTAGGCTCAGGGAATCGAACCGGCAACCCTCCGGTCACAAGGCTGGTTCCCTAACCTCCAGCTCACGACTGCCCCAAATATACCTTCTTTTATTACAAAAATATCTGAATAGAACTACATACAGTACTGAACTGTGCTATTTTGAGACGCTGGTAAGATTCATTTTGACAGACACTTACATACTTAAGTACATGCTAAGTTCATGTTAAAATATAATAAAAATTTACAAAATACTTAATTTTTTCTGGGAGTAGTATACTTTTATAATGTACAGTAAGACACTACTGAGGTTAAATTACTGAGGTAGTTGGTGTTCATTTTGTGTGTATATATATATATATATAGAGGGAGCCCACAAAGCAATAATGTGCTTGCTGATATTAAAGTACATTTCCAATACATTCATGTCTAATTAGTTTTACATGGGTTCGCTTCAAAAGAACTCATTTATGGACTGAACATTTGAGTTATAAATGCATTTAGTTTTTTAAAAAGGTTTATTTATTTTAGAGTGCAATATTAATTTCAGTTTATATTGTTTTCCTGTACGTGTGAAAGGTCATGGTGTTAGTAGTAATTGGTTTCGTCTTGTTTGCTGTGCAGCCGAGCTAATATTAGCATTTCAACTACTCCAACACCGCAGTATAGGATCCAGCATTATAAACTGTAACCTGTAGGTTATATAGCTAATTCAAAGAAACATTGTTAAAACGCAGAACACGACGAGGGGACAGGATGCAAGTGCAAGTGTTTTAATGGCAAACTAACAAGAGACAAACAAAAACCAGAGACACTAGGAAAACTAAGAAACAAGACACTACTGAGAAACAGAGACAAAACACCAAGTAAGAACAATGGGAACCTCAGGGAGTATAAAACAGCAAGGACTAACGAGGAACACCTGGTAAGGGGCGGAGCTACAAACTAGGGACAGGTGAGGGGCTTGACAAAGGGGCGGAGACAGAAGGAGCAATAACCAAAACAAACAGAAGCACAGGACAACAAAAAGGCACATGGAAATGACCAGAGAAAGACAGAAACCGAAAACCAGAGAAAACATGGATAAACAGGGGCTAGCCTAGACAGGACCTGACAGTTGTAGCCGTCGGTGATTACATTGCATGCTCAACCTACCTTTGCAAAAAAGAAGGACACTTAAGTACATAAATAATATACTTAGGGTATATAGAAAATGCTAAAAGAATGATTTTTTTAAAAGTACCATGTTTACTTTTCTGTATTTTCTAATCGTCGTATTTTTTTATGTAGCAGATTTCAAATTATATTTCAAGCATGGT
>JAMWET010005358.1:100000-127500 GCA_024036415.1 Prochilodus magdalenae | reverse complement strand
TCTTCCTGGTGTGCTGGTTATCACTGAGTGAGTTTAAATGCAGACTGAGAGGGTGAGCATTATGTGATTTCACCAGCTACCGAGGTGCTGTTCCTTTACTGTGCCATGTAGTTTGTTGTGCATGTAAATGGTTTTTAGGTCCTAAAGGCCAAAGTACATGCCAGTTACAGTCCACCCAGCTGGCAGCGAATGCTCACAGAGCCTTGGCTATCATTACAACTTCTAATAAAGTTTTTTAGAAAATGTTTAAATGTCTAAACATAGTTTTAATTTTAGTTTAAAATAAGGTTAAGTGTTAAGTAAGACATCGTAAAACGTCTTAACTGATGTTTTGTGGACGTTGTCAGGGCCACAGGTTTCATTAGATGATAAAAGGAAGAACATTGTCAGTACAACATTCAGGGAACGTGAATGTTACAGAGACCTGAGGAGACAGAATGCTTTAGAGAACATTCTCCTACCTTTAGAAAGAACATTCTGGGAACCAAAAGAACACTTCCTGCTGAAACATTATGGGATATTGCACTGTATATTCTCAGTATGCGTCTAGAACTAATTATTTGTAGCTAGGTAAAACACCTCAGTGGAATTAGCTTCAGACAGTGCAGAATGAGGAAAACCATTGGAAAGACTGAGGCCTGTAACTCCATTCTGGAAGCCGAGTTCTCAAGTAAATGTGTCCTAAAGTCAGTGTCTCTGTGGTGGTGTGGTCATAAGTGGTCAATATGATGTTGCTGCCACAAGAAATTCCGAGAGGCGCTCCAGTTGAGTCCAGCATTTATTTGGTATTGCATATGTGTATATGAAACCAGTTACAAAAGAAAAGGGAACGAACATACAACATTAAATGGCTAATAGGTTCCTGTCAACCTGTAACACTTTCCCCCGGTACTAGTGCTAGTGTGGGTTCAAGACGCTATCATGTGCACCGTGCTGCACTTTAGGCCTACCCCTTCCATCTTCTCTCATGCCTCTTTCATACGCCCTAAGCCCCTCCCACAACATGGAACAATCTGACTGTGAAGAAATCAGAACCAGAACTGGCCATAAAAGTTTAGGATCAACCCTAAAAATAGTTATTCAGTAATATCGTATATGATGTAGATTAAATTGATAAACAGCCCATATATATATATATATATATATATATATATATATATATATATATATATATATATATATATATATATATATATATATAGAGAGAGAGAGAGAGAGAGAGAGAGAGAGAGAGAGAGAGAGAGAGAGAGAGAGAGAGAGAGAGAGAGAGATAGAGAGAGAGTGAGAAAGAGAGCGAGAAAGACAGACAGAGAGAGAGATATGAATATATATATATATATATATATATATATATATATATATATATATATATATATAGAGAGAGAGAGAGAGAGAGAGAGAGAGAGAGAGAAAGAGAGAGAGAGAGAGAGAGAGAGAGATATGAATAGATATATATTTATACATATATTTTATATATATATATATATATATATATATGTATGTGTGTGTGGTGCTGGTGTGAGTGGATCAACCTAGGTTTCTTTCATATCCTTATTGTTCACCCCTGCAGAAGAGAGGGCTGGTATGTGCTGTGTTGTATAGACTTATAGAAGTCTATTTAAGACCTCAGTGAGACGGCTGGTTGATACTTGAATCAATGTGTTTTGAGGGACATGTTTTCCCTTTTTATTTATTTCTTCTTTTCCAATATTTCCACACCTTTCACTAAATAAGCACCGCTGCACTGAATGCGCTATTAAGGTTCACCTAAACTTTGTTATTATAACCTCCAATCCTGCTGGAGCAAGTTTACCTGTCGCTCATCATTCTCTCTGAGCACCGGTCAACCTGCACAGTTCCGTGTGTTCGGATCTTTCCTTTTTCTGGATCTTTACTCATTTTTCAAGTTGAGGAAACAGCTTCTGAGGGGGCAAAACAGGATAGCCTGAATTAGATTGGCGTCAGCTATTCGCAGGAAAAGTGGCAAACTTAGCTGTCAGCCAAATGCTGAGTGCTGGGTTTTGTGAGTAAATGTGTGTGTTGGTGCGTGTAAAACCCGCGTACCCATCCACACACACTTTTAAAAATAATGTTTTTTAAATGGTTCTTGACTTGGAGGAGTGAGTCTAGGAGAAACCTTTAATAGCAGCAGGATCTTCAAGGTATAAAACTTTAAAAACATTATTTATGTTCATAATGGAGCTCTCGTCTGTTCCATGGGGAGAGAGAATTTATGATGGATACTGTGGGTTTAAAGGAGTTTGTCTTACCTGTTTGTTACAGCATGCCGGCAGCCTGCCATAAGTCGAAGGACCTGAGCCCCGAGTTCTGTTGGGATATGTAGTCTGGGGGTTGGATCACAATTGGATTGTTCCATTTCCCATGCTAAACAGGGGGACAGGTTTGGACAGGTTGAGAATGAATGTTTCCAGTTTTAAACTTACCTGTAACTTACCTGTAGTTGGGCTAATCCAATGCTTATCCAATAGCTTAATGGCTATTTAAATAGCAGACCGCAGCCATTTTGGGAGGACTGGCTTGGGGGTGCATCTGTTTTTAGAAGTGCTATGTTTGAGAACCTATTGGATATATTTGTATCCACTTGTTTAGTTAATTTTTTTTTTTTTTCCTTTTCTTTTAGTGTCTGGGTTATTCCCTTTTTGATTATTTTTTTTTGGGGGCGGGGGGGAGGAGGGGGGGTTTGATTCCACTGCACTTAAACTTGGACACTGTAAACCACCTGGCATTTTCACTTCCAGTTTTCTTTAGTTTTTATTTCAGTCGGCACTCAGCTATCCTGCAACAAGGTTCATCATTTTCATTATGTTTTCTCACTGGGTTATTTTTTGCCTTATAACATCCTGCAAGTATTTCTGCACCATAAAAAAAAATATATAGGCCAAACCTATCAAAAAAGCACTTCTCAGGCATCATGGAAAGTATTTATCTTTTTGTATTGGAGGTTTTTGGAGATATTTCAGATGTCTGGTTTTCATGACCACCTCAACAATTGTGAATAATAGCATTATATTGTTATGTATTTATTTATTTAATTTACTTTTTATTTATTTATTTATATAAACAACAAGAAGTGGTTCAATGATAATGAAAGCACTTATATACTCATGGTAATTTTTTGGCAAGTTACTTTGTTTAACTGTTTGTAATCATGGCTCAAATGTTTTTGCTTGTTTGTTTACAATAAGATAAAAATAATCAAGTGAATTGCAGTAAAATATAAACAATGATTCTAACATCTTAGCCACTTCTCAGTGTTACACAGAGATAGGACAGGGAGGCCGGATGCAAGTGTAAGTATTTAATTAACCAAACAATTCTTGACTAAACAAAACCAAAGAAGCAAAAAACATACCTAAGAAACATTAAGCCAGCTTACAAGAATAACCAACATGGGGACAAGCAACAGGGAGGGAAACAAAAGACCAGTACGACGACAAAACACCAAGCAAGAACACAGGGGACTACAGGGAGTATAAGGGAACAAAGACTAACAAGAAACACCTGGGAAGGTACGGAGCTACAAACCAAGGACAGGTGGGGGGATTGACAAGGGAACGGAGAAGGAGGAGCCAAAACGAAAACAAACAGAAGCACATGGACATGACAAGACCGAAACATAAAGCCAGAACAGACAGACAAACATGAGCAGGACAGGGCGAGATGTGACACTCAGCTTTTATTGAGCTCATGAGTTGAGTTTATTTTACATTGACATTTACATTTAAGGCATTTAGCAGACTCTCTTACCCAGAGCGACTTACAACCGTGCTTAGTGTTCCATCGGATAATATTCCAGCTAGTACAGGAAGTTTAGAGCCTAAAACTCACCATGAGCTCAGACACTGCCCGAACAAGGGCCAGTGCTGATACCTAGAGATTAATACACAGACATAGAACAAGTAAAGCATTACCTGGCACTGGGCCCAGCCCAGTGCTCATTCCTATAGAGGAGAAAAGGTCATTGTAAGTGCAACACAATACACATTGACAAAGGTCATATAAGTGCTATACAAAAGTTTATTAAATTGCCACACCATACACACAATTTACACGTCTACTAGAGCTCACTCACTTAAGTGCATTACGAAGTGATGGGTCTCTTCGTAACATCTCCACTGGTATTCAAAGACCAGATATTGCACATTGCTGTCTCCAGTTTACCGAAGCGTATTTTGAAAAGTCACATGTCGTTGCAGAGGGAGCATGGCATTCCATAATCCGGATAAGTTTGAGGTCAGTTGCATTTGTTTTCACTGAGTTATGGCACTCTGTATTTCTCTGGCTCTCTGGACCTGTGGGTGAGGGTCTTGGCAGGGCTGCCTATGGTTGGATGCAACTGTGAAATTCTTGTGTCTGAGCTTTGTACAGTCCTGTTTGATCTGTCTAGTTTAGCAAGCTAGCTGTCAGCACCTAGGCCAAGAAAAGCTGACTATCATTAGCTAACTGATCTTAACACTGTTCAGTAATGTTACTTATCATTAGATATGATTTTCTAAAAAATAAATTGAATCCTAGATAAAGTGTAGCTTAGCTTAGAGCAATGTTAGTGTTACTAGATTCAAACTTGAGTTAATATTAATATAAATATTATTTTAATGTATTAATAATAAACATTAATCATTAACATTAAGCAGCCAATTTGTATTATTAAAGAGCTTCACCCACCTTATTATCAGAATTGTCATTATAATTTATTATACGATCCAGAGCAGCAGCTTTCCACCATTTCTTAGCCTACTCATTCAACCTAATGTAATTCTCTTCCCATGGCAGCTTTGCTCAAAGGAGATCTGTTCCTTCACTTGATGAGGGAGTGAAGATTTAGAGACTGTTTTGTTTGGATGGAAAACATGTCAAACATAATTTAACAAACAATCAATTCATGGGAAGCTGTAAAAACAGACGTTTTAGATGCATTTAGAATTTTATATATATATTGAGATTATTCTGAAATAGTAAATTTTATTTACAGGCTGCTCTGTTTTTCAAAGTGCATATATACATCAGATTTCATGCCAGGATACCATATATATCCATATATTTCAAAGCCAGAATACTATATATACCCATACATTAACATGCCAGGATACCATATATGCCCATATATTAACATGCCAGGATACCACATATATACCCATACATTTACATGCCAGGATACCAAACATACCCATACAATAACATGCCAGGGTACCATATATACCCATACATTTACATTCCAGGATACCATATATACCCATACATTTACATGCCAGGATACCAGACATACCCATACATTTACATGCCAGGATACCATATATACCCATACATTTACATGCCAGGATACCAGACATACCCATACATTTACATGCCAGGATACCAGACATACCCATACATTAACATGCCAGGGTACCAGACATACCTGTACATTTACATGCCAGGGTACCAGACATACTCATACATTTACATGCCAGAATACCATATATACCCATACATTTACATGCCAGGATACCATATATACCCATACATTTACATGCCAGGATACCATATATACCCATACATTTACTTGTCAGGATACCAGACATACCCATACAATAACATGCCAGGATACCATATATACCCATACATTTACATGCCAGGATACCAGACATACCCATACATTTACATGCCAGGGTACCATATATACCCATACATTTACATGCCAGGATACCATATATACCCATACATTTACATGCCAGGATACCATATATACCCATACATTTACATGCCAGGATACCATATATACCCATACATTTACATGCCAGGATACCATATATACCCATACATTTACATGCCAGGATACCATATATACCCATACATTTACATGCCAGGGTACCATATATACCCATACATTTACATGCCAGAATACCATATATACCCATACATTTACATACCGGGATACCATATATACCCATACATTTACATACCGGGATACCAGACATACCCATACATTTACATGCCAGAATGCCATATATACCCATACAATAACATGCCAGGGTACCATATATACCCATACATTTACATGCCAGCATACCATATATACCCATACATTAACATGCCAGCATACCATACATACCCATTCATATACATACCACACATATCCATCAATTTTTACGCCAGGGTATCACATATCTCCATCAAATTTACATGCCAGGATACCATTACTGTTTGTGGTACAGAAGCAGTCACTGCATGAAGGCCAGAGACAAACTCCTACTAAGACTCCTGATTCCAGATGAAACTTTGGATGGGCAGGAGTCCACAAACGTGTGAACCTTATACACATGCACAATGTACCTTTACGGCCTACTGCTGATAAAGGTCAATATAAAAAAGTCCCTGTCAATAAGAAACATATTTGAGTGGCGACTGCATGATATGCATACTGTCACACATGTACACACACATGCTGACTTTAACAGGGATCGTTTATCAGGCATCATTTCGAATGTGTGTGTAAATTGTTCTCAGCTTTTGTGCTGGAATTAAATCAGCAGCAGGCTGTCTCTGCAGGCCGGCGAAATGACTCCTGTGTGCCTATTACACATTATTTATTCTTCTCTTACAGTCTGAATCCTGCGACATGCACGTGCGCTGGAAACTCTCCAATGCCAGCAATGTGAGGGTTGCCACATCCTAAACGGCAGTTTTAAATGGAAATTCAAATATCTGCATAATTGAGTCGTTAAGATGTGCACTAAGTCGGTCCGTGAGGTCTGATGTGGAATGCTCTGTGGTAGAAAAAACCTACCCAATCAGAATTGCTCACAGTGGCGGTGATAGGAACCAGAGGTCTGAGGTTTTAATGCCTCAGGAAGCTATTTCAGAGAAAGGTATTACTTGAAATGGATGTGAACGCGCTGCCTGATGCCTGACACGTTGATCTGTGATGGTTTAGAGATAAGGTTTTAGGCTAAAACGTGTTTTTTATAAATCCATGGCTAAGAGGTGCATGCAGGGTGTTGTAAGGTAAAACAGACCGTATAGAAAACATTTCTTTTCACTTTTACAACTGTTTTATTATAATGAGCATTATGGTATTACTACTATTAAAAACACACATCAGTAAGTTTCTCTACAGTTAATGAGTTCTTAGGCAATTCGGACACTTTGCTTAAAGCTGAATAATTAAATAATGCAGAAATGTTGAAAAACAAAAGAGGAAATAGTGGAATTCCCATTATTTAACACAGCCTCATTTACTTATCTGTGTCTGCCTGTATATGCGTGATTTCTGGACGTGAACCAATTGTGAGTGCAATATTTCTACGGTTACTCGACTGAGGAAATGCTATTATATTAATGAAATGGCATGAAATAAAGCTAGACCAATTAGAATTTAATTGCATTAAATGGCAAAGCTTCTCACTAAACAAACAGAGGGCTATTGTCTCCAGCACACCAGAAACAAGGCTTTTGCTCAGTGCATTAAAGTATAATTCATAGCAGCAAGTTGAATAAGCTTTTAGGGGAACAAATAATATACATTTCTGGACATTTCTGATTTCTGCTTTCTTATATTTGTATTTAATAGAGTTTTATTTGATCACATGTACTTCACTATATCGACTATTTGTACACTGTATTCTGTTAATTTGCTGCTAATACATTTTATCCTGCTTGTGTGACTCTGATATGATTTATATCGCTTCTATAACACAATTTCCAGACGAGGTGAATTTCAGGTCCAGAGTAAGTCCAAAGATATCCACATCCACAGGTTTACTGATCCAACTGATGAGATGTCTGGAAAAATACATATACAGATACATCACATTTACACTTGATGAATCATAATATTATATTTATATTAGCTGAGAAGATCATAGGGGTCTCTCTCCCCTCTGTCACAGACATTTACGCCACACGCTGCACCTGTGAGGCCATCAGCATTGTGAAGGACCCCACTCATCCCTCACATGGACTTTCCTCACTGCTGCTGTCTGGCAGAAGGTACAGGAGCATCCGTGCTGTCACTGCAGGGCTCTGCAACAGCTTTGTCCCACAAGCAGTCAGACTTTTAAACAACAGAGACTGAACTAAAGCCCCCCACAACCGCAACCCCTAGCATTTTAAATCTGTCTGCATCCTATTTATACATTCCACACTTTACTACCTCAGTGCTGTGTTTCATGTTTCATGGGTGATGTATGCTGTCTGCATGTAACGTCACACCATGCTAAATTTCTATGCACCTTATTACCAATACCTACCTGTCTATAAACATCTATACACCTTACACTCATTACCACTGCTCAGAAGTGAGTCTTATTTATTGTATTTATTGTCCTGCATGTTGCACTTTCTGCAGTCTGTCCTGTTCTGTATTGTTGTTATGTTCTCGATTTGTTCGATGTGTCTCCTTGTTCTGGAAAAAATGTAGGTTCCTTTCCCTGTGTACGTGTACAGAGCTGTAATGACAATAAAGCCACTTGACTTGACTATTTAAACCTTCTATCAGTAGCTATGTCTAAACTTCTGCCTGGTTTTGTATCTGTGGTTGTATAATCACAATAGAAAACCATTGCCAAAAGAATCCCATTGCCAATGAACCTAGCAACCATGGTCAATCCCAAGCATTGACTAAAGGGGTAACACCCCCCACCGTCATGCCCCTACTACTGTGCTACTGTGCTTCTCTGGAGTGATGGAACCCTGACTAATAACTTTGGGATAAAGTGGACCAATCAATGCATTCTGATTTTTATTTTTTTTTGTTTTGCTTGACTGTTTCAGATCTTTAAATAAACCCTGCCCAAAACATGCAATTTAATTACTTAATCAAAGCAATTAACCGTATTTGATAGTTCATTGACAAATTGATCTAAACCAAACAATCCAGCAGGAATTTTCCCAAGTTTTGCTTTTGGCCGCATCAGGCTATGAGTAGCAAAATGACTAAATGATATTTACACTGGGAGTCATTATCTCCAAATGCAGAAAGCCAGGCACTAAGTGTCTGACCTACCAAAACTTCTCCCCAGGGACTCACTGAAGAACATCTAAGAAACTGCAGGCCTTGTTTACTTTGGATAAGGTCAGCATTGTAATTCTGCCATTAGCAATCTATGAAATACTAATATTAAGGATTACATCTAACTTCTTGATTGTCACTTTTGGTAGCATGAACCATCAAAACGGTTTATTTACAAACAGGCAATCTCAGCAAGCAGGTCAGAACCAGGTAGTACAAGCAGCGAGGGTAAACAGGTTTAAAGGGGAAGACCGAAGGGGAAAACCAAAGCGAGGAAGCAGAGATTCAAACTGTAGAGTCAGAGCACGAGTAAAAGGGATTAGGCGAAAGAGTAATTGAGGAACGAAGGGAGTAAGAGAAACCAGAATAAGACAATATGAGAAAGGACCGCCCAGGATTGCTAAACTATGTTTGGCAAAGCTTCGCAGGGAACCCGTGTGAAACACAGCCTTAAATACAGACAGTAATTAGACACAGCTGGAGTTAAAACTTGGGCGATCTAGAGCGAATCACGGAGTCCGAACAGGGGCGCATAGACATGACGTCATCGAGTGTGGCCCTCTGGGCATTTCATCAGCCTTCCACTTTGTGCAGCTGAATCTGGTTGAGCTGTCACACATAACTGTGCATCATCAGCATTAAGGTGATATCCCACATTATGTAATTATATTCCTTATGAAGGAAACCTCCGCTGTCCAGTCTCAAACATCAAGATTCCTGGTCACGTACCGCATAGTGCAACCTGGATTCAATCCGTGCACCTGCATGATATAGGTGGAGCATTTACTACAGCTCCACGCTCCGGTCCCTTGGCCACATGCTGAGTTTATCATGGTGATGAATTGATGCTTTGGCATTATGGATAGCAGCAGTAAAGCCATAACTCAAACTGAAGCTTTAAACAAGGTGTTGGAGGAGCCCGAATGAGTGACAGTTACTGAACATGTCCACAGGCTCTGAATGTGGCGAGTACAAGAACATTTCTCACCAAGGGGAAACAGGCCTGACCATAGCCTCACACCCACACACACACACACACACACACACACACACACACACACACAACCTGAGCTGAAGTGACTTCTGAGAATAAGTATGTGAGCCTGTGTCCTTGAGTTGAAGCATATGCATTAAAGTGTGTTTTTGTCCTTTTGAAGTTTAGTAACCCCAAGTCACTCTGTGTGTGTGTGTGTGTGTGTGTGTGTGGTGTGTGGTGTGAAATAGGTCCTCATAAAGAAAGCCGACATCTTATACCCCTTTTCCACAACACCCCAAAGAACACAGGTGTAACACAATACCCATGTTGCACCACCTTTAACACAGTTTACTTGGTCCTTAATGAGGTGTACCTGACACGGTTTGGACCAAATACCACAAGAATGAATCCCCACAGCTCCCTTTTCACCCTTGTAGGCAGCCCTGTACAGAGCGCCCTGTATGAATGTGTGTTCCTTTAAATCAGAGGTCTTCAGACCTGACCCCAGCCGTTCCCCCCCCTCGGGACAGTCCATATTTTAGCTATAATCTAACATACAATGCGTAAGGGTGGAGAAAAAGTGTGGACAGTCTGGGGTGGCCTGAGGACCGGTTTAAAGACTTCTGCTTTAAATGATAATGAGCCACTGCTGACCTCCTCACTCCTCCGTGGGGTGCACCAGCATGAGTACAGCTTCATGAAGCTGCAAGAAACCGTAGAGACATTTGCATGGGGAAACAAGAACCTGGACAAGTAGCCTGAAATGCCAGAATGTAACTGCTACACCATTTAAGGTGGAACAAGGAAAATCAAATAAGAAGCTGGTGAACAAGAAGCTGGCACAAAGTGGGTAGTACATGTCACAGATGTCAATGACCATAGCTGGACCACAGCATAGTGGTAGCAGCATTATGCACTAGGTAGCATTAGGCAGTTATGAAGCCAAGGGTGACCTTACCTAGATGGTGGGTGCTATTTGATGTAGGAAGGGGAGTCAAACCTGAATGGCTTTCTATGTTTTTCTGATTTAAACAGCTGAGTCTGAGTCTGGGTTGTCTTATTTCACAGTTTGGGGGCTAACAGACACTCCAGCTAGAGAGCTATTCATGTTGTGTCCCCTTTAAAGACCTGGATTCCTTTACAGTGGTGGTCATGATCTTTACAACACAAAGATAACTGCTGTACTCTCCAAAACGCCCAGTAAGGGGTTGGCACGATGGCATCGTGGGTAGCACTGGGACGCCTCCTAACAAGAAGGGCCAGGGTTAGGCCAGGCTGGGGTGTCCACGGTCCTTTCGGTGTGGAGTTTGCATTTTCGGTTTTCCTGGTTTCTGCCACAGTTAAAGGACTTGCAGTCAGGTGAACTGGAGGTGCTAAATTGGTCCCTGCGTTTGAGTATGTGAGTAAATGTGTATGTCTGTGTGTCTGCCGTAGGGTTGCCACCTTTCAGAAATGAAAATAAAGAAAGGGGGTGGGGTTGGCGGCATGGTCATGTGTGAGTGACAGGTGTTCGAAATACGGAACAAACCGCGTGCCGTATCTGAGCTGAGTCCCGGAGGGGAAATGGGGCGGGCGTGAATTGTGTCAGATGTGTATATCGGACGTTTCCGGAAATACGGAACAAATCGCACCCCGTATTGGTTTAATCTGAGACGCAACATTTAATTGCCAAATAAAGGACGATTCCATATTTTACGGGACGGGTGGCAACCCTAGTCTGCCCTGGCGGCCTGTCCAGGCTGTTTCCTGCCATCCGCCCCCTAGATCATGGGATAGGCTCCAGCAGCGCCCATAACCCAGAACAGGGGTGCCTAATCTTATCGGCAAAGGGCCGCTGTGGTTGCAGGTTTTCTTTTCAACAAAGCAGGAGATCCCATGACCAGTTGTTTGAATGCTGAGCAGTTGATTAATCCAGTATGGGATAAGCTTGCAGCCTGCAGCCACACCAGCCCTGGGCGGGTAAGATTGGATGCCCCTGACCCAGTAGGATAAAGTGGTCTAGAAGATGAAAACTAGCAAAGTTATACGTGTACCCAGGTGTTATATGTAGTATTGTTTATGGTAACCCAGTGAGAGTTAAAGAAACTTAGACTTTTAACTTTTCTATAATTGAAGAATGAGTATTTTTGGAAATGTAGTTCAACTTTACAAAGTACAAGGTAGTTTTCCACCACTGGTGTCAGTTTGTGAGTGTGTGTGTATTTATGGACCCTTACTCTCCTGCAGATGCCTTCTTCTCAAAGTCTCTCTCTCTCTCTCTCTCTCTCTCTCTCTCTCTCTCTCTCTCTCTCTCTCTCTCCCTCTTTCCCTCTCTGTCTCTCTCCCCAGGCTGCTCATGATGAGTGCGCTGCCTCGCCTCCCGACTCCGCTGGAAACACGGCAGCGTCAGTCTCGCTGAAATGTTTACAGCCAGACAGGAAATAAAGGCAACTCTACACGCCTGAAGGAAATGAAGCCTCTTATTATACATGAATAAAACAAAGCATTTAAATCAACTGACTGCACAGATACAGGTCTCTTAAGGGACCTGAGGGAGGCCTATTCATAAAACCAGCTCAGATGAGTGCCTCATTCACATTCACTCTCATAGCTTTCATTTCCAGTGGTGCAGAGCTAAGATCAGCCGAGCATTTTACTATCTAATGCATAGAATTATACGGATCTCATACATACCTTATTCTAAATTAAACACTAGATTCTAGATCTTTAACAGCACTATGTTCGGCCTACAGAATGATTAAGGATAGGCACACAAGCATAGAAGTGCAATGTCAAAGACAGTGAAGGGAAAAAGGTTTTATTTACAAAATCTTTCCAAATGTACCTTTTACTGTATATATATTCATATACAGAGGTATAAAAGGAATCAGCCGACAGCAATGAAACTTAGTAGGTAGGTTTGACATTGTGAGACATGCAAATGATTCAAGTTTCATGCTCAGCAGTGCATGTGACGTGAGCAAGGACGGGCCTTATCACTGTACCTGCCTGACCCAACAGATGTGATTGCGGACGTTCAGCAAGCAGCAATGTCCTCCATCAGTCATTCTGTTAGCGCCACCACCTCAGGCAGACAGCTGCACGATGCAGGACTACACCACATCAAACTGCCCTTATTACCAGGTCAAACTTCACTAAAGACTGCAGTGGTGTCGTGCCAGACTGTCATGGATTGACTCAGAACAGCAACAGGAACCTCTACAGCTCCATGCTGAGACGTCTGGCATGTTGCATCAGCAAACACAGGGACCCGAAGCCATACTGAGAGACACTACTTCTGTATGGGTAGCTCAGTGAATGTTGCCCATATCAGTCTAAATTCTGGGGCACTTTGAGAAAAGTGTGTATGATTTAGATTCCATTACTTGTTAGCTATACACATAGCATCATTGCTACGCTAAAGAAGCACAATGTCCACACCAAAAATATCTTGGCTAAACAACTATTTATTTATTTATATTAATTAATTAATTAATTAATTAATTTAAATCAATTAATTAATTAATTAATTAATTAATTAATTTAAATCAATTAATAATTGATTTAAAGGTGCAATTTGTAGGATTTTTAGTTTTTAGCATTTATATATCAGTTTGGTAGTACATTAAATATGTCTGTATATCATGTTGCAAAGGTATCTACTGAAATTAGCATGCTAATCTGTTAGCAGTAGCCTGTCCTGTCTTGATATACCACAAGAGGTGACAGTGAGTCACTGTGGACTTGAGTCAATCAATACAACATAAGAGAATGAAGAAGTAGCATGGCTGCCCTGACAACGTATTCCAACCTCTTGTCAATCACTTGAAGGTTGAAGGTATCACTACCGACAGTTAAGGACAGATAGCTAGTGAAGGGAAGAGTAAATGCAAAGATGGCTAAAGGCCCTGAGAGACAACCATCACCATGCAATTGCATTAATAACCCATGTTCAGCAGCAAGTAAAATAACCATAATAAAATAAGCAAGATGAAAGTACGTTATCTTTTCTTTCCACCGCTTTAGAGGCCCTTGCTGAATAAAAGGATAAAGTTTGATGCTAAACTGGTAAATTATTGACAGGTGAATAATAACCTACGACGGGTAAATTATTAAGCGGTTGTTATTGATAACAGGGACTGTGCATTTGTTTATTAGGATAGCTATGGACACCACAGTTTTCTGGTGATATGCTGCCCCCTAGTTGCCCCAGGTATAAATTCGACCAATCGCATCTTCTTACATATTGCTCCTTTAATGGTAGCGTCTGGCATTGGGATTTTTAAAGTGAACAGTTTGACAGCTTGAAAAAAGACTTATAACAGTGCTTCATATTTAACCATGTTTAAAAAGCACATTTCCGAAATTCATTAGGTAAAAGCAAAGCAGTAAATTAAGTTTAAGTGGTGATTAGCCAGCTGTTTCCACTAATTATCACCAACCCATCCAGATCCTTCAAACATGCCTTTGATGACAGAACTAAGGTCAGGGAATAGAGCGCTTTCAGCTGTCTAGATCAACGTTTGGTCCTGGCAGCCCACTGCTATGCACACTTTAGCGTTTTCTCTGCTCTCAATACACCTGCTCCAACAAATCTGCTCATTAGCAACCACTAACTAAGTTACAGAGGGTGTTAAAGCAAAGAAAGCAGTAAACTGTTTAGGACTAGGACACTGATTTAGCCCACTTAAAAAAAAATAATGACTTGAGGTTTTGTAACCTGTAATAGATTATATCATATTTGTAATATATTTTCATTATATATATTTTCATTATATATATATATATATATATATATATATATATATATATATAAAATTTCTAATTTAGGTAAAAATCTAATATATTTTAATACACTAGAATTCTACATTAATATGTACCTAATATGTACTATATTTTTAATAGCACCAATGATATATATTTAGCATACGAAGTACATAGTTTAGCACATTAGTAAAAATAAGTACACTTCTGTTCTCCTGAGAGCAAGTGAAGGTTGTTAAGCGCTAATTTCATCTCTGTTTCATGGCCATCTAATCCAAAATACAATAATACACCTACAAATTCAGAGATGTGACCCGGGAGCAGCTTATTCAATTCAATAAAGCACTGCATAAAAATCATAACTTATTCATAATATTTTCTCAGCCTTTCTCTATATTTAATGGGCCTAAACGCCCTCACCCACACTTCAGATATTTCATCCTTGTGATAGCACTTAACATCCAGTAATGACCACCAGCTGCTACTGGAGTAACCAGTCACAAAGCAGTAGTGGTGCTGAAGCAATGTGACATATGAAATATGAATAGTCAAGTCAAAGTGAATAGCTAAAGTGTAACTGCGTAAAACTGGTAGAGTTATGTCTTCACAAATATACAAGAGTAGAAATGACCAGTGGTGTGCAGTAACTCAGTAAGTGTAATGCGTTAGTGTACTGTATGTAGTGTGTTGGTGTACAGTAACTCAGTAAGTGTAATGTGTTAGTGTACTGTAAGTGGTGTGTTGGTGTGCAGTAACTCAGTAAGTGTAATGTGTTAGTGTACTGTAAGTGGTGTGTTGGTGTACAGTAACTCAGTAAGTGTAATGTGTTAGTGTACTGTAAGTAGTGTGTTGGTGTACAGTAACTCAGTAAGTGTAATGTGTTAGTGTACTGTAAGTGGTGTGTTGGTGTGCAGTAACTCAGTAAGTGTAATGTGTTAGTGTACTGTAAGTGGTGTGTTGGTGTACAGTAACTCAGTAAGTGTAATGTGTTAGTGTACTGTAAGTAGTGTGTTGGTGTACAGTAACTCAGTAAGTGTAATGTGTTAGTGTACTGTAAGTAGTGTGTTGGTGTGCAGTAACTCAGTAAGTGTAATGTGTTAGTGTACTGTAAGTGGTGTGTTGGTGTGCAGTAACTCAGTAAGTATAATGTGTTAGTGTACTGTAAGTAGTGTGTTGGTGTGCAGTAACTCAGTAAGTATAATGTGTTAGTGTGCTGTAAGTAGTGTGTTGGTGTGCAGTAACTCAGTAAGTGTAATGTGTTAGTGTACTGTAAGTAGTGTGTTGGTGTGCAGTAACTCAGTAAGTGTAATGTGTTAGTGTACTGTATGTAGTGTGTTGGTGTACAGTAACTCAGTAAGTGTAATGTGTTAGTGTACTGTAAGTAGTGTGTTGGTGCACAGTAACTCAGTAAATGTAATGTGTTAGTGTACTGTAAGTAGTGTGTTGGTGTACAGTAACTCAGTAAGTGTAATGTGTTAGTGTACTGTAAGTAGTGTGTTGGTGTACAGTAACTCAGTAAGTGTAATGTGTTGGTATACCGTAAGTAGCGTGTTGGTGCGCAGTAACTCAGTAAGTGTAATGTGTTAGTGTGCTGTAAGTAGCGTGATGGTGTGCAGTAGCTCAGTAAGTGTAATGTGTTAGTGTACTGTAAGTAGTGTGTTGGTGTACAGTAACTCGGTAAGTGTAATGTGTTAGTGTACTGTAAGTAGTGTGTTGGTGTACAGTAACTCAGTAAGTGTAATGTGTTGGTGTGCTGCAAGTAGTGTGTTGGTGCACAGTAACAGTGTTGATTATTTTGGCGTATGTGTGCATAAAAACGCAACGTCAAAATGACAGAAGCATGAAGCGAGGCCACCAATTAGGGTACAGCACTCACTTTGATTAACCAGATGGACAGACCTTGTGTTGGTCTTTTGGACAGAGCTTTTGTTTTGTGTTTATGATTACATTAATAGACGTCAGTGTCAGACTAATTAATGTCCTTCTATTAAAGACTGGTGGACTGAGAGACACTAGAGTCTCTTCAGTTGATTAAGAGTCTTGTTCCAGAAATGATAATAGGACATTAGAGCCATAACAAACCATGCTACTGTTACTCGCTGTACTCTAGTACATTTGAAAGTACATACTTGAGTACTCTTACTCCAGTGGAGGTCTAAAAAGAGGAGCTTCTACTTTTACTGGAGGGGTATTTTACCTTGGGGATCTCTACCTTATCTCAAGTACATGGTTTGTGTCATTTGTCCACAACTGGAAGCGGAAGCGTTTGTGATATCATGACACACTAAAAAGTCTTGAGCCCAGATGAAAGGTATTCTCTTTAATTCTCCATTTGTAGTCTTCCAAATACTTGCAGGTCAACGTGGCAGTGCCGACTCTTCCTCTCGTCTGCAACTAGCACAACTCTGCACAACTAAGGCTACTGGGAACCCCCAATGGACACTGAAGATACTACAGTGTTATCATTTAATACTATTCAAGAAAGCTGAAGTGTTAATAAACACTACAACTCCCAGAATTCTTAGCCAGAACTCACTCCTTCCATTCTGGTTTACTAAACGACCAGAGGGCACTTTAGTCTCAAAACTTTATCCACCATTTTGCTACAGTTTCTAAGCGGAACAATATGTTTTGGCAGAACCATGTTCTCTGGGTGCATCAGAGGTGTGACCCAACCAGCAGTGATGTGTATATAAACCCTGCTATACTGAAAAGGCACTGCACATAATGGTTCCTAATAAAGTATGTACAACCCATTTCATACATTTCTTTGGTAGGTGGTTGGAATTACGTATCCTAAGTTTGGCCAAAGTTGCAAACCATTTGAGTAGAAAGTGAGACTCATATCAGTTTATTTAGCCTAGTATTTACTCTTCTGGTCACATGGTATAACAGATTTTTATCAAAGCGAGAGAACATCTAAATTTGATCACACTAAATTTAGTTGTTGGACATGAATAGGCTTTTGAAAAGTTCTACTTGTGGAGCATACTATTTGGCCACCCCTGCTAATGCCGAGCACCTCTCCATCAGCTGCAGAAGTGGTCTCCACTGCAGCTGCGAGCATCAATGCCAGTGATGATTATGCTGATAAAAATGAGTCTGTAATGAAGCTTTGTGAATTTGGACACACGTGTATATCTGTGTATAATTGCTCATTCTGAGTGTATTTTTGAAAATGAGGATTTGGCAACCCTGCTAGACTTTTTTTTTTTTTCGTAATCATTTATAACAAGCGAGTTCATTGTCCATCCCATACAGTTTGAATATTCTCACACAGCTCCTGCAGATTTTGCGGTAGGGGTGGAGGTGGAGCGAAACCAGGCTCTCTGAGACACGGGACAACAAACCATTCATTGTGGCACTCACCCCAGTGTCTTCTCACACGGTTTGGTTGGTTGTCTCAACCGAGAGAAAACCAGGACTGAAGCTGACCCACTGCCGTTCTGAGTGACCCCATGACAGTCTGGCATGACTCCATTGCAGTCCTCGGCGACAGTGACATTGTGTTAAGGGCAGTCATTGTAACGGTGTGTGTTCATGAAGCTCTGTGTAGTGCAGCCACCTGTCCATGATCCTGGCACTAGCAGGATGACTCATGGAGAGTATTACTGCTCGCTGAATGTCCACAAATGTGGCTGTTGGGTCAGACGGGTACAGTGATAAGGCCCCGCCCTTACATCATATGCCCGGATGAGCATAAAACTGCAAATCGTTTGCATGTCTCGCAATGTACACACCGAGTTTCACTCCTGGTGGTTGATTCCTTCTGAGTTCAACTATTAGTGCAACTATTTTTCTGATGATGACTGTAATCATTCGTTGAGGTCTTCTGTTGAAGTACCAAAAGGCAGCCTCAGATTTTAATACTTTGTCTCAATTAGTTGTAGAGTTTTGTCATATGTTGGGTGTATACCCCCACTACCACACACACACTTTCTCAGTCCCTGACCTATCTCTTTAACAATGGCACTAAACTTTGGAGGAAAGTTTCAAAGTCATACCTCACACTGAGTGGAAGAAAGGGTGTAAAATACACTGTGATGTTATGAAGACATTACTGTCAAGCAAAATGACAGACAGAACCTTCTTTTATAGGATCTGTAAGTTCAGTCCTGTCAGGCATCGCAGAAGAACGTTCAGAGGCATGCACACACTCTAAAACACACACATACACATTCATAACTGCCAACGTGTAGAACCGACAACAGGATCAAAAAACTTTTCTGAACTTCTTTCCTTTCTTTCTGGCCTGACCAGAAATTCCAACTCTGTCAAAATACAGAAGGCGTGAACAGAAAGACCAAAATAAGCCCTGTCAAACCAAACATGAGCACTTCAGATACACATGCACACCATCAAACTCTCCCACATGCAGCTTCTGGGTTCATGTAGGGTGCATTTTCAAGTATGTGTGCGTGTGTGTGTGCATGTGTGCGTAGTTGCGATTCTTGTCTCATGTTGAGATTGTGGCATGTGGGTGGGCTTCAGAAAGAGTGTGGGATTTCAGGACGAACTGTACAGAGTAAAAAAAAAAAAAACACCTCTACATCTCCACCTCTCCTCCTACAGCTCGTTCCAAATAACAGAACAGTGTTATCAGAGAGAAACTGGCCGATTTAATAACCGGGAGGCGATATTAATAGTGACCCACTGGAAATAGAACCCATTACAGGAAAGCTGTAATATGATGTAGGCCTGCACCAAAGTGTACTCACTTACCCGGGTTTTTAAAGTACACTATACAGTAAGGTTCAAAAGACAAAGGCCACCCCCATGTTTATTAAATGTCCAGTCCAAACAGCAATTGAGTGCCAATTATGAATTTTCCAGGAGAGATTTATGAGAAAACTGGATAGAAGATTCTTCTTGCATAACTGAGAAAACAAAACAGGAGTTTCCAAAATTCACATTAGCTAACCATCAAGCTGCATAGAAAATGAGACTCCTAACAACCCTACAAGACCTGGTAGACCATCAAAACTCTCAGCATAACATTAACAGCACTTAAAGCTTTCATCTCCGTGAGAGGATCCAATCATTACTCAATCAGAAAATCCAAAAGCGTTTATCCCCTGTGAGAAGACTCAGCAGAGTGGGTCTAAAAGGATGTGTAGCTTGGAAAAGCTGTTACTAGTAACAGATATGCATCAAATAAAGAAACCTTTGATATGAGTTGATTAATATTCAGTCCTGAATATATAATATGCTGTATATATATTTAGGTTGCAATCACAGAATTGACCACAGTCTCTTTCACACCAGAGAGTTCTTGAGGAGAATAAGAGATCATGGGTAAAAAGCAAAAACTGAAACAGTGGACCAGGATAATGATCCCAAACACACAATTAATTACACCGGGGACTGACTCAAAAGGAGGGTTTTTGCACAAATATTGACAGCTGAAATCATTTTGCATAGAGGGATTGACAAATATTTCTCCCAATAGATGTCAGACACTGGAGGAGCCTTTTAGGTTGTTTCTGCAAAAACGGCAGCACCAGATACAAAAGGCAGCACCAAAATATGGTAAATAAAAGGTTGCAAAGTCAAATATCCATGGGTTTTGTTCTATTCTGTTTTATTATTTATTGATTATAAATTATTTATTACTGATAAATAGATAAATGGTTGTGCATGCTGTTTAACTAAGGATCAAATAATGATATATGTAGAAAGAAAGATAAATGTATCATGGGATGCGCTTACTTCTTACTTCTTCTTCACGTCACTTAATCTGTATGTATGCATGTATGCTATGGGGGGATTTTGGGGTTTGGGTCTAAAGAAGGATCTGCGTATTAAAGTTGGGTGTACTAGATTACTAGATTGGGCTTCTTCAGAGTTTGAGCTTTTTGACCTTGAGTTCTCTAGTGGGGTAGATCTTCAACAATTAGGCTGTCCAGTTCTCCTCCAAACTCTCTTTATCTGAAGGAACTGCATGGAAATAATGGGTCTTAAGCAAAAGCGATCCTTCAGCTATTCACTACACCTGCTTCCCCGAGTCCAAACCTGACCATCTGGCCAACTGTGATTAATAACAAGTCCTTCAAGCCTTTAAGTAATTTCCAGGCACCTAACCCACCATGTTTACACCTGACCAGAAACTTTGCCCTTCCATTCCACGAAGGCCTACAGGAAGTTTTGGCAGGTGCCCTGCGACCCAGCAGGCAAAAAATAAACCCCTCAGCATGAGCTCCAGTGTTTAATCAGCATCGCAGAGAGGCCGGTGGGGTAAGGGATTCAATCACCCCGCCCCCACAGTCAAGGGGTTCAGGCAAAACCCCCTCCATCCCAGGGCACGTCAAACGCGGGGCCCCCCTGCCGCCCCGATTTCCTCCGGTGCTTAAGCTGGAAATGCACATCAATAAAAGTGTCTAAGCACACACACGCGGGCTCCCGTTGACAGTATTGATCCGCGGCGCCGGGGGTGGCTGCAACGCCTGGATTTTGCTATCGGATTTGGAGAAGAAGAAGGCAGGTGAGGGGGCGTATTGAAGGCTCTTGACGTCCTTCAGAAAATATTAGATACAGGCCCGCGGGAAGCTGCTGCAAAGCACTATGGGTGCTAGAAATGACGGAGGGAGATAAGGAGAAAAGCGTGGCGACGAACGGGCGTCAAGTTTTTTCACCTCAGGAAAAAGTAGGCAAGGTCACGCTTGGGTTTGGAGAAAGTGGGGAAAAGTAGATTTTCGGGAAGAGTGCCAATCGACTTGTGCGGATCGTTGATATGTCGCAGCCTGGTGTAGCTCACCTCCAGCTGCTGTTTCCGAGGAGGGAATTCAAGTCACTATGGGAGGCAGATAAGGAAAAGCAGGCCAGGGCAATTTAGGATTGTTTTTAAAGCAGGTGTTTTACCACTTAGAAAACACTTAGGTCTACTGAAACCCCCCATGACTAGAATCTGATCTGTTTTAACCCCTTAAGGTGCAGGCCTGTTACTCAGCTATCAACCTTAAAACCTTCCAAAATACTAACAGGCAGAGATGCTTTTATGATACTGATGTACATATTGTGCATACCAGCTGATACCTGATACTATTAGTCGTCTCAGTAAAACCTACTGAGCTTTAAAACTACATGTGTAAATTGATGCACCTCACTTAAGAGAAGCATCTAGAAGATGACCATCAAGATCAGCATGCTCAAATACTGGACTACCCCACAGTAAGTTATACACAGTTAACACCATCATCATACACAGTGCGAGTGTTCATATTTCAGCATAGATTTATTACAGGATTGGATTCTAGTCGTTCTTTTTTCATCCCGACACCTAATCCAGCATTTTCTGCTTTTTCAGTCAATCACATCAATACTGATGGGCCTACACTAAAACACTGGAAGAAAAAGCAGTTTTCATTTTAAAGGTAACTGTGACCCCTTTCTATCCATCCATTAGACAGCAAGTGTTTTAATAACTGAAAATTAATAAATAAAAGAATTTATTAACAAAGAAAAATGGAGACGCAAGGTTTAGTTTCAATAGTGGCAGGATTTTAAAAGAAACCTCTATGAAACTTATATGTACTTTACAGTTCTGAGAGTAATGCTGTATTCAAGACTGCCACAGTCAAGTGCACATCAAGATCAAGACCAGATTAGGGTTAATTTGGAATATAAAAAAATAATAATTAGAAAGAAATAGGGGGGGAATAATTAGTTCATTTCTCATATACATTATAATTTATAATACCATATTTTGTAGTCTACTTTATAAATAATTAATATTTGGCAATGAAATATAGGCTAAGAGGATACGAGTTAAAATCCTAGGCCAACATTGTACTGTAACTGTTTTGAAGACAATGATGGTGAGGTTATTCAATCTGCCTTCTTCTTATTTAAGATCACTTACTAAGATCAATTATCAACCAAACATCATGCAACTATTTTATTATTAAATTAATAATAATGAAGATGTAGAACAGAGGACTCTAATAATCTAGAGACACTTTGTCCAGGTTTAAATTTTCCTGTATATGTGTACTCATTTCAATATCTCAATAAAAAAATATTCTAAAAGTTATTTTAATTATAACATTTATTTAAATAATAAGAATTATAAGTTTTCAGCCCCTATGAAACACTACTACTACTACTGCTACTACAGCTAAGTATGATGATGATAATGATGTTGATGATATTTTATTTATTGATGTTATTGATTATTATTAATACTATTATTATCATTAACATTGTTGTTGTTGTTGTTGTTGGTTAAAAGTATTGATGTGCTGGTTACAAAGTGTGCAGGTGCATGTAATAACAGTAGGCCTCTACTTACAGCCTCTACTTACTTGCCCTCTAATACATGGGTAGTTATCTTACTGTATATAGAAGATCTAGTTGTGTAATGTCATGTGGAAAATCGTAATTTAAATCTAAATCTAAAAATCTTATGTATCATCACTGTCCAAAGAAAAACATGTATTTGTTTTTTTGGGTTTTTTATCCATCATCTAAACACAGCAACTGCCATTCACACTGTGTCAAATTTCAAAATCAATGGACCAATAGAAACGTCCAAAATCGCTTGGAAAACATTTGGGCTCCATTGGTTTATATTCAAGTCAGGTAGACTAGACAAAGACAAAACTACGCACTTATGAAAATGAAGGTACCAATAATGATTCTCCCAGACAATCCTATTGAACATGGGTGTCCAGTCTTATCCACAAAGAGCCAATGTGGCTGCAGGATTTCATTCCACCAAAGCATGGAATCAGGGGTGCTCCTGCCTGTTTAAAATGAAAACCCGCAGTCACAGCAGATTTCAGCCTCCTGGAGAACTTTTACAGTGACTGACTTTTGTTCTAAATGAAACATGCAAGTAAGAAAGACCTCTTCTCACCTCATCATCCTTGTCTAACCTTGCAGTCTATGTAGGAAACTTTCATAGCGTAACCAGGAAACAAGCTTTGCCAAGTTAGCCGATACAATAACCTCCTATATGATGACCTTAAGGGACTGTGAGAACGCTCTCTGGAGTGATTGCCTGAATTTGCAACACAGCCCATATTTTAAGGCCTCGTCTCACACCAACCCAGAGCTGAATGAACACGATAATGACTCCAATGCTTCTCAATTCAAGGGGCCAGAACAATGACGGAATAAATCCACACACAGGTTATCGAGAGCGGACATCTAATCGATTCCTACCGCACCTATCAGCGCATATTCCGCTTCGCCTGGCTGCCTATGGCATTGCCAACTCATCATACCGCTCAACATGGAAGTTGCTTGTGGTAAGCAGATCTAGGATCAGCTCCTATATATATATAGTTGCACCCAGAAGGAATCAACAGACAGGAATGGAACTTGGTGGGTAGGTTTGACATCAGGAGGCACTGTGAGACAAGCAAGGCTGGTCCTGACTGACCCAACAGCCAAGATTACTGACATTCAGTGAGCAGTGATTCCCTCCATGAGTCATCCCGTTAGTGCCAGCACCATGGGCAGATGGTTGAACGACACACGGCTACATGCATATATATATGGTTGACCTTTATTTGGATCCTAATGGCAGACTTCAGCATGTCCAGCAGCCTAGCCATGATTCCGGTCCACAGTTATCACATACATATACATACATATATATCTCACACTTTGCATTTAAGCCCATTCATTTCAGGAATTTCATTCTAACCGCTATCGATTATGCCGCCAGCATATGGCTGATTATCATAGACCATAATTTCCCCGTCTTCAGAAAAAGAGCAGACAACCTGTTGCCTTGCAGCACCGAATGCGTGATGAGTCAACAGGTTTTCTGTTCATTTCCAAGCAAGGACAAACTGCTGAGGTAAACGACTGTATAACACAGACAAGGCATAGGTTGAAAAGCTAGGCCTATGATGCTGTTACTCCCGTATACCATGACGTTCTATAGTTCTAAGAGTGAGGCATTAAAATGTGGCTCCACATACAGAGGCTTCGTGTATGTGAGGTTAAACAGTGTTAGAATTGGACAGGAAAGCAGGTCTCAGTCCAGAACAAAAGGGCAGCCTCCACTGACCCCTATAAGGCTTTCTGGAATATGATGGCTGGCTGCTCTCCTTTGCTCTCTGCTTGCTGGTTAGAGGCAGAGGGGTCACGGAGAGGACAGCCGAGTGACGGCAGAGCCACGTTCTTCCATTTTCAGGCTTTGTCACGGTCCCTCTCTCTCTCTGCATGATCCAGTTTTAGTCAGCCACTAATCTGCTTCTGCCCTGAGGCCACAGGAAGATTCCAGAAATCATAACCCATATTCCTCCTGCTGAACACACTCAGGAGCTTCACACTTCTTCCTCAGCTGGGAAGGAATGACTGTGTTTCAATGAGTGCCTTTTAAACAATCAAATCCTTATCTTCTTTAAGGCCTACTGTCAGACCACGAGCCATACAGATACAATCAACCAAGTACAATTTGTCACAATAATTTTTTTACAAATTTTCCTTTCATTTTTATTTTTTGAGGATCAAAGGAATATGCTGTTTTTTCTAAAAGATAAACTGAGTACAAGATACTATCAGGTGTGCACCCCTTACTATATGGTGAGCACCAGATACTGTTATATGAGCATCAGATACTATAAGGTGTGCACCAGATACAGTGTCATGATCACCATATACAGTACTATGCGATGAACACCAGATGCTTTGTGGTGAGCACCAGATAATATTAGATGAGCAACAGATACTATTAGGTGCGCACCAGAAACAATGGCATGATCACCCAATTCTACACTCATCATCCCAGTAGGAAGTGCCGGATAGCAATGCTATTCGAAGGAAGATAAAGGTTACCAGGAGCAATAAATGATGATAAATTTAGAAGTCATGGTAACGGACAGTGTGCATGTAGTCCTGTGCGGTCCAGCCATCTGCCAATGGTGCTGGGACACAGGATGACTCATGGAGAGCATCACTGCTTGCTGAATATCCACAGTCATGGCTGTTGGATCAGTCAGGTACAGCAATAAGCATCCTTGCTTACATCACATGCCCGGCCGAGCATGAAACTTGAATCACTGGCATGTCTCACAAAGTCAAACCTACCCACCAAGTTTGTTGATCGCTTCTGGGTGCAACTATTCTTTTAATGGAAGAGTAGAAGAAGATGTACTGCATCATATTGGCTGTAGTAGCAGATTTCAAGAGCTCTACTGTATTACCGCACCTTTTAAGACCTCCCTCAAGCACAGCACTGTTAGCAAACCGATCAGGCATCTCCGATGTCCATCCTATGGCACCTTGCAGAGTGCAACTTGTACGCACATCGGGCCTTGTGAGATGTTCCGGTGAATTCTGAGGAAGTCCAGTAAGAAGGGTAGTTTATACTGTATATACATGATTCAGAACATTTTAATAATGCAGTCAATATTTCAAACGCCCCGCTCCTCTTGCATTATATATGAGGACAAAATGCAAAAACGTTAAAATGTCATAATAAGCGTTTCGTTCGATATCTCTCTTTCTTCTCGCATGTATTTTTCACCATCCCTCTCCGGTTCCCCCAGGCAGACAGCTGAAACGCCGTAAAACACGGCTGCGTAATTTTACAATGAGCAAAACAAACACCTTTTACAACAACCTGCACCCCGACACCCTCGTTCCCCCCACACCCTCCTTTCTGCTTCCCTCTTTTAATATGGCGTTCACCTGATGTCTTGAGACGCGAAATGACTCACGGTTTAATGGAGTGCTCCAATTAAAAGCCTCCTTCAGCCTGACCTTTCCAAAACGACTGGGGAGGAATCGAGATGGCAATTACGTTCATTTCTGTGCTCGTGTTTATACGTGGGCTCGTTACGAAAGGCAAAAATATACGGAGCAGGAGTCGGGGCAATTAAAGCGCGTTAACAGAAACACGGCTTGTTGTGTTTGTTCACCGTTTTGCCGCATTAGGAAGAAAAAAAAAAAGTGCTTTTGCTTTGAGGTCCCGGGAAAAGAGACGCCTAATACAAATATTGCAGTTTATTGACTCAGGGCTATATGCATCCTCTCCTAGTGCGGTAGCTATTATAGGAGATGCTCTTTGCGGAGCCCAAGTTAAACTCGTGAATAAGGATTTCTCAGTGGTTCTTAGGTGCAAGGTGAGCGTGACACCTGCGCATCTTGTTTCTACGCAGAAGCATCCATTAAAAGGGCCTTCAAGGAACCAGAAATGGTGTAATCGCTCCAAAGAAGCCTTTACTTTTTAAGGGTACCTGAACAGTAAATTAGGCAGTATTAAATGAACACCTACGCAGCGCACCACTGAGACCGATGCACCACAGCAGGTGTTAATTTGGGGTAACATTCGCCATTCTGCCATTCGGCATCTTACAACATCACCAAACTGGGATAAAGGATGCAGGCCTGTCATTTTATTGCAGTGAAAGTGGTCATTACTGCAGTTTGCACAAATGTTTTCCTGCTGCTCTAATGTTCGCCTGGCGCTCAGGCATTTTCCCTGACACTCCGGTGTATGTTACCAGTGGGATACTATGTTTGAACATGCTGACTTGTTTATTTGTATCGGCTTCAGGAGAAGTCAGAAGTTTGAACACATATACTCAAAGCATGCTCCTCATTTTCCCTCATTTTCCGGACTTTAGAAGAATAGTGCAGAGATCCAGATATAACAACGATGAAACAACATATACAATCATCATCAGAACTGTAGCTGCTCCCAGAAGGAAGGGTCGGACTGTAGTGTTATTGGGAAGGAAGATAAAGGGTACCAGGAACAATACATGATGATGAATGTAGAACGGTATGGGCAATAATGATGTCCTGTGATAATGC
>JAMWET010005358.1:90000-95000 GCA_024036415.1 Prochilodus magdalenae | reverse complement strand
TCCTCCTTGTATCTACCAGATAGGAGCACTTTGTAGTTCCACAATTACAGACTGTGGTCCATCTGATTCTCTGCATACTTTGTTCTACATGTTCCTTAATGATCAGGACCCCCACAGGACCACCTGGCCCCGACCACTGAAGAACAGTGGGCTAACAAGAACACAGAGAATGAGATGGACTACAGTCTGTAACTGTAGAACTACAAAGTGCTCCTATCTGGTAAGTGGAGCTAATACAATGGACAATGAGTGTAGATACAATAAAGTGGCTGGTGTGGGAATGTTGCCATACATTCCTCTAGTTATATAAAAATGATGGTGTTTCATCTGCATGACAGTTCTTAGTTGATAACCCATTAAACAGACCACTCCCAAATGTACACCATAATAAGCACCTTTATTAATAAATCTGTCCCACTGTAAGTATATTCCAAAACGTAACACCCAGGTCCTGGGTACCAGGTTACCGCCTTGTTCATCTGAGTGTTCTTCCTGCTCCTTTCCACACTGAGGAAGAGTTTGTTCCCTGATTACTTGGTGTTAGAGTAAGAAGAACAACAAAATAGGCTACACCCCAATCACCATATTGCGCAATGGGTGTCAGTTTGTAGAGTTTGCCGTGATCATGGTACAATTAGTACAGTGGTATAATTACAAAAGCAAATCACAAAAACTGACTCAGTTCTTAGAAAAGTGGGGTTTCCTATCAAGCTATCAGGCCTTTCTGCCATTTACAGTACTAGTCAAAGATTTAGACATAGCCAGCTAAATGGATCTGTTTGGTTATCTTAAATACTCTACAGGTTTACACTTAACTGTTCTGATAATGAGATGACTGAAATAATACTTATCCTGATACACCACATATACTTTTGATGTATCGTAATATTATGCTCTTGCCATATTGCCACCCCTAATAGATATATTTTGTTGCCCAGAAAATTGTAATCACTCTTATTGGATTTTAAAAGCACTTTTCTATTTACTCTTTTAATTGAATGCATATTCATAATATATTCAAATTCATTCAAGGACAAACCAGTAGAAATGGTCCAAAATTGCTTAGAAAAAAAGTCTCGTTATATAAACCTCTATTACAAGTTAAGCAAGCTGTTTTATCCTCCAGTAAAATTTTAAGGTGGATTGTATAATTCCATAAGTGTTATTTTATAGTTTGGTGTCTTCACTTTTATTCTAAAGTAATGCATTAAGATAAACATAAGGAGACCCTCTATAAGTAGCCATGTCTATACTATTAACTGGTAGTGTAGATTTGCCAACAGAGGGTTATTAACTTTGCTCCAGAATATTCAATATGGTTTAAACTACAAAATCCCAAAATCCCTGTTTATTTGAAAGCAACATCTGAAGGAAAATAAAAGCTAATGAACAAAAATAAACTCGTTAGGAACCTCGACCCATTTTCTCTTATTGCTTGCCTTTGAGTGTTTTTGAGTTTGTTTTACTCAGTAAAGTAAATACACTTGCATTTTTAACCAGATGAACTTTACATTTACATTTATGGCATTTAGCAGACGCTCTTATCCAGAGTGACTTACAACCGTCCTTAGTGTTTCGTTAGATAATATTCCAGCTAGTACAGGAAGGTCAGAGCCTAAAACTCACCACGAGCTCAGACACTGCCCGAACAGGGGGCCTAAGACTTGCCTGTCTTAAATGATAGCAACTAGCTGCAAGGAAATAAGTTAGGTGAAAATAAGATGACATATCCCCATAATCAACCAGAGAGAAGACACTTAAAAATGGGAAGAATATACACATATTATCAAAAGAGTAGTTGCATCCAGAGAGAATCAACCCAAAGGAATGAAACTTGGTGGGTAGGTTTGACATCTGGAGTGGTTTGTTGTCATGTGTCACATGTCCAGAAGGCCTGGTGTCACCGCAAAGCCTGCAGGAGCTGTGTGAGAACAGGACGCCATTAGGAACCTCTACAAATCCATGCTGAGATATACATAGCGGCCTGATGCCATACGCCATCGTGCTAACCTTTACCTTCCCTCCCAATAACCTTATAATCCAACACTTCCTTTTGGGTGCCACCACTCTTTTGATGATAAGTGTGTTTTTGAAACAGAAGTGTGTTCTCTGTAGAGGGTGTGTTAGCATATTATCACGAAATCAACACCACATGTCATCTGAACAGAAGCCCCCAAACGTTGGCATGCGACTGTAAAGCGGTGCTGATTTAGACAATAGTGATTAGCAATTAGATAACCAGGATCTTTTCTAGAGTACCATTTCTAAGCCATGTTCCTGGGGACTCCATAAACTGCACAGAGCTTCTCAACCCAACGTTGTGCTCATTAAGGCTTTCTTAATTACCTGCAGGTATCAGGTGCGGAAGCAGCAAAAAGCATCATGAGGCTGTCACTGCTGCAGAATCTGTACTAGCAGTGGCATTACATGGTGAAGGGCTCATTCTGCTTGGCGAGGCCGTGCTTGTCAAAAGTTCGCCTAAAGTTCTCTGTTTGATCCCATGACAAAGAGATGGCTTTGGTGTAATCGTTCAGGTCCGATGCACTCGAAAGCACCCCCCAGCAAGCCTTAGTGGTCCGAGGATGACCCAATATCGTCTCCAGCGCATTGTGAGAGAGAAAGGCCTGGACCATGAGACGCATCTCATCTGATTAAGACTTTCATTATATATTTACTTCAAAGATCTCCTTTGTGAGACACATCCAAGGCTTTTTCGCCTGTTTTGATCTCGGTGTCTTGCATGCTGATGACCCGGCTTTTTTAATTAAGAGCTACTTAATGAGTTTACGGATGGCTGGGGCTTTGTGTTTACCCGATACTGGAAGGTTTTCGAGGAGAGGCGGCCACCGCCAGGGCCCGTCTGGAAAGCAGTCAAGGTGACCGCTGTCACGGAACCGACAACTCCCTCTATAAAAATCTGTCATCTGTTTAATTAGTAGTTGAGTTTGACCAGAAAGGTCAAAGATGCACTTTCCCCCTTAGGTTCACACTGCTGAAGCACAAACTTGCACGCCACTCAGATCTTCAAGGTGGAATACATGGAATACTTATTTTATGGAAAGGGCCTTCAGTTTTCTCCTAGCAGTGCACCATCAAGTTCTAGTGCCCAGAATGAATGGTCATGGACTACATCAGTGCTTTTCAAACCAGGCCTGGAAAGATGGTGCTCATTATGAGGATGGATGGACCATCTAAGGGGGCCCTTAGGTCTGATTTTACAGATTCTACTTGTTCCAGATGCTGTGGAAAAGTGGTTCCCAACCATTTTCCAACTCTGTCCTGCAGATTGTTGGGCTACTTTCCATGCTACAGGGTGATGTAGGTAATGTGGTACACGTATCATGGCACAAAGTAGCACACTAGACAGAGTAACACATCATGGTAGTGTGATGGCCTTTTCAACAAAGTAGATCAACAACCTATACAGTTTGGGGGCAAAAATTGTGCAGGACAATTCTAGGGGCTGGAGCATGGCAAAAAAATGCAGGGATGAGTTGCAAAAGTAGATAAGAGAACAAAAAAAAAATTGATTGGATGTAAAAAGATTGGATGTATACATAAATGCAAAAAAAGCTGTAAGGTATTAATAATATATAGATGTCAATCACAATTTACCAACCTAATTACAGCCAAGGCATATTGTTGTTTTACCTGGATATCCCAAATAATAACAAATAGAGTAGAAACAAGCTCTTTCCTGCCCTGTAACCGCATAGAGTTTATCAACATCTGCCCTACATAATCTGTTTCCATGTGTTACCCAATGACCAATGCAGTAAAGCATAGGAAGCATTTTAATCTCTACAGGTAATATATTTTACCTTTACGGCATTTAGCTGACGCTCTTATCCAGAGCGACTTACAAGGTTAATGATTACAGGTAGGCCAGCGTAGTGTTAGGAGTCTTGCCCAAGGACTCTTATTGGTGTACCTCAGCATAGTCAACCAGACTGGGATTCGACCCCCAGTCTCCCACACGTAGAGGTGGCACCTTGAGTGGTGGTGTTACCCACTGAGCTACACCAACCACAATATATCAAAGTATCTTATCATGCTAGATTCTACAGTAGATTTTAAGTCCCTGGTACGAAAGAACTCCAACAAAATCAGCATATTACCAACTAATTTCTTGGTTTTCACACAGCTGTGTAATTCTAAAGGACCCACATAATGGAAAAACAACATTTTGTCCTTTTCTTAAATAGAAAAGTTCTATGTAGTATGCATAAAATGTTGTAGTTAAGATCTAAAATGTACTTTTCTCCAGTCTATGATCAAAAACTCATCCAAGCTGCAAAACCATCTGTTTCAAATTCAATTTACAAAAAATATCATATCTACAGATACAGTATCTGCATATTTAGCTCTGACCATTCATTCTAAAATCATAAGGACTTTCAGCCTGGAAAGCTTTTTGGATGAGGTAAAGTATAAGGAAGCCAGTCACTGATTTATACCTCAGTCGTAAAAGGCACAGTAACATAAATGGCCTGCTTCACTGGCATTGATAAATAGAGGCTGGAAAATGGTCACATACAAATGAAATGTGACTAATTCTGCTAGATAAACCTTATGAGTTGTATCTCATGGGGGGGAAATAAAATGCCAGGATAATGTGAGATATGAGCCCCTAATGAAGCATAACTAGCTGCGTCATGCTCAAAGGAAGGATCTGTACTGTGATTGGCTATTTGTTTTGAATTAAATTCCTGGTAATGGCTGTTGTTTTTTCTCTTGTGCGGTTAGAAAAAAAAGTGTGGCTCTTACAGGGTAGCGGAAGTCTGTTTTTCTTTTCTAAAGCATCATGAATAAGGTAATCCTGAGAGAAATAATTAGGGATTTGTAATGGATTATTTTATAACACTGGCTGTAACACCCTCTTCAGCACCGATATATTTTTATTAATTAGCTAATTAGTTGGATCAAGGAAAAAGCTGAGGACAAGGTTTGGGAGCCCCTGCCCCTGCCCATACAACTAGTGGGAACTCAGGAAGCCTTCA
>JAMWET010005358.1:50000-82500 GCA_024036415.1 Prochilodus magdalenae | reverse complement strand
ATGTGTCGTGCAGAAACTGGCTTTTACTATAAAAAGGTGACCACCATTGCAGACATGCATGCACTTCGGCCACATCTAAGTGCAGACAAGAGAAGAGGAGCAGTTCCTCTCGCTACCCGGAGGTTAGTTTTAGCAGAGAGCCCCACCTAGCGAGTGGCGGTTGTGATAGGGAGCTGTGCTGTGAATAAGAAGTGGTCTCAATGCTAAAAATGACCAGACAGAAAATCTAAAGAAGTTTTCTTTAGAGTTCACGTACTTTGTGAATACAGAAAGCACTGAGGTTCTTTTGCAGCTGATTTTCTTTGAGGTTCCCTTCAAGAACTGGGACTGGTTCATTTAACTAGCACTCTACATTAGATGCAAAGCACCCTGTAGACCTAACTTGTATCTCACTCACTCACTCACATACACACGTTTAGCAAGATTCTCCACAAGGGGGAGCTACTGACACAAGGCCCTGAAACACAAGGGGCCATGTCCCCTCAGACAAAATACTTTATACTTTTTCGGTGTAGCATCTTTATCTGCACAGGAGCCTAACTAGCCACACTGCACTCATATAAACAACATGGATTCCCTTGCCGAGCAAGCCATTTAGCCATTTCAAGAGGAATGGCCTGATATGAGCCAGTCAAGCTCATCAGAGATAGCTACATATTGCCCTAGCTCAGTTCATTTCCTGTGGACAAACCAAAGCTTGCCATGTCATCTCCATTTTTAATGTCTAGATTCTCCAACATCCCACCAACCATCGCCCCCACACCTCTGCAACTGCAATAGAATCATTAAAAACAGCCATAGAAGAAAGTTCATTTAACTTCCATATAAATCCACCCACAAAGCTAGTGCAAGCTTCACTGGCCCTAGCAGACCTAGCGGAGAAGTTTACTGGGGAGGGGAAATAGAGTGATTTGGAGTAAAACCGTGGAACCCTCAGAGTATTTTGGACAGATATCCAGTGTAACAGTAATGGCTTCTGTACTGGCAACATTGAAACACCGCAATGTGTGAAAACCCATTTTCTAAATTAAAAGACTTTTCAGAGAGCACAGAAGGAATACATCGCACACAAGGAAGGTGCAGCTTTAGAGCTGGCTTTTGAACAGACCTTACAACGAAACTTCCCTGTGGGGAATGGAAAGAGAGAGTACTGAGATGGCTCAGAGCTACATTAGGGCAGCTGCAGCTCCTCTGAGGAGGAAAACATGGTTATTCTTCGTCTTGCAAGTAATTAAGCAGGAAGCTATAGCTAGCACTCAAGTGACATTACCAAGCAGGAGTGCTGTGAGGGGGATTCGAACCAGCAACATGCTGTGTCCTTTTGTTTGTGAGTGCTAGCAGTCTCTCTTCCCTTTAGTAATCTCTTTAGTAATTTACTATTGGTTAAATGTCTGTTTTTATGTCTTTATGATATGTATCGATGTACGGTATTTTTGACTTTGTATTGTAATGCTGAAGAAAAGCAACAGCTCTGTGCTGTTAACAGTAAAGCCTGGTGCCTTTGGTTCATTGGGTAAAAAGAGTCATGACCCCTCAGTCATCTCTCTCGCAGGCTTGCCTAAATAACAATACAGTTGGGTGTGAGGGGCACTGAAACGTGTGTACATCCAGACGAGCAGGATGTCCTGTGGCAGAGGTCAGCAAATGCTACAAAGACTCATTTTGTCTCATTTCAACAAAAACGAAAACACTTTTGGGACTCACAACATGCAATTTTAGTTTTATTGGTGTAATGTTTTGCCCTGTAAATATGTAAATAGCGTGTGATAGTACTAGAATAAGCTATAAAATACCATATGCTACAATATTTTGACAATACCACATGGTATAGGTATGTATGTATGTAGAAATAACAAGAAAGAAATGTTTCAGGATGTGTTTTTAGCTCAGTCAGCTGGATAAGTGCGAGCATTCATCCATTCATCTCTAAATTCTCAATGTTCAGCTTTCATTGTAGCTACAAGGTTGACTAGGTAAGATTGTCTGTGCTGCTATGTGACCACCATCATGGTTAGGAGTTGGCAAATTAAAAGTTCATCCATTCCAACATTAATTACAGTCCAGTAAAATGTTATTGTACAGCAAAGTAGTAAAGTTTTCATTTACACCAAACCACAAATATAGACATTTTTGTTAGTAATGCTCTATTTATTTCATTTAAAGGGGCAATTATGGTCTAAAATAAAATGCTAAATCTCCAAAGTGAGAGGTTTTTGCAACAGAACAGTCCAAAATAGTCCAGGAGCTGAACCCACTAAACAGAACGAAACTATACCCAAAAGGAGAATCGGAATCTCAGTGTGAATAGCTGAAGTACGTAAGTACATAAATTACATGAGCTGTAGACTGAGCTGAAAGCTCATGTTTGATGTTTACTTGCCTTAACAGACCCAGACAGACATCTCCAGCTAATTATCAAGCCCCGCTGTGAGTTGAGGTGTGAAGCTAAAGAACACTGCTCTACATAAACCCTTGTATAAGCCATTAGAAAGGATCCTGCCAAGCTTTATCTTCAACGGTAAAGGGAAGTTTCAAGCACCACAACATGTTCACATGCACAGAACGGCTTATTTCTCTCAATAGGACTGATAATGTGCTCTTTCCTAGTATTCTTGTTTTTTGAAATAGACAGACGGGTAAAAAAGACAAGGTAGAAATCAGTGAGACGACATCTGTAGTATATCTCAAACAACTTTTGAAGCATGGAATGTAATCAACACAATGTTATCATCCAACCATGAAGAAATAACAGTTTTGAGTGTATGCTGAAGATATCTATGTATCGGTGTAAAAAAAAATTACCTATCATGTTAAATTAATATCAGCTGAAGCTATCATGGTAACCAGCTAGCTCTGGCCCGTCCTGTCTCATAATACCACTCTGTGCCTCAATAAGTGCAGCGTTGAGTCGATTCAGTCCAACATGAGAGGATGAAGAGGTAGCACTGCTGCCCTAATGGCATATTCTGACCTCTTAGCAATGATGATGAAGGTGCTGCTTCTGGTTAGATCACTTAAGAACAGGTAGCCAATGAAAGGAAGAGTAAATCCAACAATGAAGTTCTTGGCAAGCAACTGCTTTGACTGCCCAGTCTTGGCAAGAATCCATATTCAGCAGCAAACAACAGAAATGTTCTTAACAGAAGCAAAACAAAAGGTTTAAGGTGCTGCTTTCCACTGCTGGGGACGCTCTTAAAGTGAAGAGGGAGGTTGTGGGACTGTGCATTTTCTGGTGATATGTTGCCCCCTACTGTTTGGAGTATAAACTGGGCAGGATACGTCATGATGCATATATTTAAAGCTCGTCATCACTGAAAAAAAGTAGAGTTAAAATGGTGTAAAAGTCAGAGACCACCCTTTGGTTATTCCTACTCAAAAGGACCATTAAGCAAAAGTTACACATGACTTAAAAATCAAAGTAATTAATTACAGTTTAATATAGCCAAGGATAATTACAGTTCAATGAAGCTAGTTCAACTGCCTGTTACGGCATGTAGCAGATAGAAATAATAAAAAGATGAGTTTAAAAAACTAGAACTTTAAAGGTGAAGAGAAATATGACTTCCACCGCCCTTACTCTGCTCTTGTTTCAGATCTGACAACATCCACCAGCGCTTCTGTCCATTCTTCCACCGTGAGAATACAACTCAGCCCCATGGGTCTCAAAGGATGTGTAGCTGTCAAGACGCTCTTCACTTAGAAAAGAAAACCTGAAGATTGGGAGAGTACGGTTTATGAACTGATTCAATTATAGCTGGGTTTATTTGGATGGTGAGAAGAAAAAAACAAACAACAACAACTTCAGAGCTGTGGACAAATATTCCTGCAGATTTCTATGCAACACTGAAAGTAAGTCTCCTGACAGGAGCTTTTAATCTGTGTCGCTGTCTTTATATGATTTTCATCATCCTTTCTTCTATTGTTAAGCTTTATTGCCTTTCTGTAATGCACTTTGACCTAAAAAATGTAATATTATATTTATAGATCACTTTTCCTGCTAGTACCAGTTCAAAGTGCACTGTGCACAAAGTGTCACTGTCCTGTACCTGTACCCCATTTATGCTGATTTTGAGTTTTATGCATCTTTTGAACATAGCAGCAGTTGTATAGACACTGTAAAAATTTTATGAAGAACTGAAAAACAGAAATGGCCCAAAACTGCTCGTAAAGAAAGTCAGAGAAGAAAGGTTCCATTAACTTACATTAAAGTTAAACTAGGTTTTTGCCCTCTTCTATATAGCTGCCATTTTGGAGATGCAGCAATTATATGTTTGATTAATGTTGGAATGCTGTACAGGTGATGTTAGATGGTCTCACAGACGTTATGGGGTTAAAAGTTTATAACAGGCTTTTCTGGATTGATTTTAAGAAATTCCTCAAACTGCTATGTGTGTAAGTGCTGCAATAAAGAAACCCTCAGCACAAGAGAAGACAGCTAGGATTTGTTGGCCTCCAGCAGTGTCTGTTACTGTGTCTGACTACAGACCTTGCATGACTCCTGTGGCCCCCTAAAGGACTGAAATCTTCAAAAGCTGTGTAAGTCTGGACAAAACAGAAAAAAAACCTTCAGCATTTGACACAAATTGGTCTAGATGTCAAGAATCATAAAGAAGACTGCTTGAAATGCAGTCCGACATCTTCAAAATGAACAGAATCCTAATGCTGAACCGCTCCATAGCTGTGAAATGCAACTAATAAATATCCACTGAGTTGAACTTTCCAGGAGCTTCCCCAACATTTCCAGTGCAGTAAAGCACACAGGCACACTCAGACTGAGCATTGTATGCATGAAGCAGCAACCAATGACTTAGCAACTGAGAGTTAAATTCCTAAAATTCCTTCTCTTCCCTTCTTATTGTTTACATTTCAATCATACGGCTGAATTATAAACCACCTACTACAAATTATTCAGTATCTACTATGAATAATTCAATAACTACTATGAAATATTCAGTACCTACTACAAATAATGACGCATAATAAATCATCTATTCAGCTTTACTACTATCAATTACTAGAATTTAATAGCAGATACTTTTTAGATAATTTATAGTTATCAATTTATTGTTTTAATAGTCACAGAATCATTTGTAGTAGAAATTGATAGTAGCTACTGAATAGTTTACAGTCATTTCTAAATTATTTGTATTAGTTAACTGCATAATTCATTGGAGAAAGTTAGTTAGTCAGTACTATTAATTATGAGGTAAATACTTTAAAATATTCAATTGCTATTTTAAATAATTACATGACCGCTATTAAGAATCTCCTTATTTATATTCAGTAAGTACTACAAATTATTTAGAAATTATTTATTACTTAGTAACTACTACGAACTATTCAATAGCTACTACAAATAATGCAGTAACTACTAAATTATTAAGCATCTGCTAATAATTATTTAGAAATTGTATAGATTGTTAAGTACCTATTATTTAATACTTAATGGCTACTACAAATAATTCAGTAACTATGAAGCATTCAGTAACTACTATAAATAATAAAGCATCTGCTATTAGTTGTGCAGTAACTACTAAAGCCCACAAATATTCAGTAACTGCTATAAATGTAAAAGCTATTGATTATTCATTAATTACCTACCGATGATTTAGTAAATATTATGGATTGTTCAATATTTACTGCAAAAAAATCAGTAATGATAATAATAATGATAATAAATTATTTATTAACTATCCTTAATAATTACTCATCTACTATTGATGGCTCTACTACAGATAATTCAATAATTCTAATATAACTACTTTCAATATTTTAGTAGCTACTATGGAATGATTGGGTGTAAATGTTTTCATTTCTACTTTTGTTTTTTTTTGTAGTTAGGGAATGTTACTGAAGATTTACACAGGACAGCTTTGTAGCAGGTAAGTAGGCTTTGCTAACGATGTGATGAAGGAAAACAGTTTTAACCCTTTAACACAGAAGCTGTTATTCTCATTGTATAATACGTTTGGAATGTAGTTTTGTAAATACATAATTAATCACATGCTAGTATATTTTCATTCTGTACTGACAGGTCAAGGTCTGCCCCAATCTCTACCACATTATGGCTAAAATGTAAAGAATCATGGAATTATTTAGAGAATCAGCAGTTTTTCCATAAAGCCAAACTGCACACTCAACCACAACTTTTCAATGGATTTGAATCAAACAAATAAGGTAGGGACTGATTGTTGATTGAGGGAGGGATTGAAAGTTGAACCCAAGTGAGTCTGCACTTCTGTCATATCATGCATTTCTTATTATTGGTGGCAAAATAGTCAAGCCAGCATTTATTTATATCGCGCTTTTTACAACAGATGTGGTCACAAAGCAGCTTTACAAAGAATCTGGTGTCCGAGCCCCCATTGAGCAAGCCAAGGGCAAGGAACAACTCCCTTAGTTAGGAAGGAAGAAACCTAGAGAGGAACCAAGACCTAAAGGGGGAAAACTCACTCTCCTCTGGTCAACACCAGATACAAGACAGCAAACGAGAGAAGCGTTCAGTGTTTGTAGGGTAGAATAATAAATGTCTTATTAGTCTGTAGTTAAGTAGCTGAGTGATCAGATGTGTCACCAGGACGCAGGCCAAACTTCCACAGTGCAGGACAGCCAGGAGCTCCGTGGTGGTTAAAAGGCAAGCAGTGGCTCCCAGTCAAAGCAGATATAGCAACAGCATCAGGCCACACAGGATGGGCAGCAGTTCAGCTCAGACAAAGAGAACAGACAGACTGTTAGCTCTGACAGAAGACCTGAACACACTATAAGGTGTTAACAGAGTGCAGCAGTGGCTCCGGCAGGCCACTCAGACATGAGGGCTCCCTGAGTCAGCACCCCTCTGCTCCTGAGCTTACCAAACACTCCCTGTCAGTGGACCCCTAGACCTGCACCTTTTATCTAATTTCCAAAAGCTTGACTGAACAGGCAGGTTTTAAGTCTGGACTTAAAGATTGAGGCTGTGTCTGAGTCCCGAACACTGACAGGTAGGTTATTCCAAAGCTGGGGGGCCTTGTATGAGAAGGCTCTGGCCCAGATGTAACTGTGTTAATTCTAGGCATTAATAGAGAGCCTGCACTTTGAGACCTAAAGTCACGTGATGGTTCATAATACGAGATAAGTTCAGTGAGGCACATAGGAGCAAGGCTGTTTAGAGCTAGTCTGTCAAGGTCCCTTGCCTTTCCAAATAACTCTTGCTCTATGCCTCGTTGTTTTTAATATGCTCAAATATTCAGAACTATCTATATATGGACTGATCAGAACCTGAATTGAAATAAGTCTGACTGTCAGATCATCAGCACTTCTAACCATTTTGCATTGTAAGAAAAGCCATGCACTGTATTACGCACCAAAAAGCCATCCACAGATACAGCAAATGTCACGGTGCTAGCAATGGTTAAGCAGCCACCGTACTATTTATGACAGTCATGAATAGAGAAAATGCTGAAACGATGTTATGGAGGGCCTGATGCAGCAAATCATATGTAAAAGTAAATCCAAATTAAATCAAATATGAAAGCTGTAGGGGGCTCCATTGGTGACACATGCCCAGAGGAGGCGAACCCTTATACCATGCAGTGCTTTAATCAAATTAGAGATGATTTTAGGCTGTAATGTTTAATGCACGACCCAATTACAGAGGCTGGTTGTACGCATAATTCTGTGTGTGCGCCAAATACAACAGAACTGGGAAAATCTCTGAACTTTGTCGGGGGCAGGAGTATGATAGAGACTGGGGCATGTCCTGTTTGAAGTAGTTAAAATGTATATATGGGATACTAGGGAGCATTTTGACATGGGGTAAGTTGAAACCCTACCATCTGCACTAGCCAGACACTACAGACTGCAGTCCATCTGTTACTCTGCATACTTTGTTATCCTCCTTTCATCTTGTTCTTCAGTGGTCAGAACCATCAGAGGACCTTCACAGAGCAGGTATTATGTGGGTGGTAGATCGTTCTCAGCCCTGCTGTAACATTGACAAGGTGGTGGTATGCTAGTGTGAGTGGATCCGCTCACTGTCTACTCAGACCCTCCTACCTTGCTGGTCCACCTTGTAGAAGTCAGAGACCATAGCGCATCTGCTGCTGGACAGTTTGAGTCGGTCATCCTCGAGACCTTCATCAGTGGTCACAGGACGCTGGCCACAGGATGCTGCCTGTGCTGCTGTAGACTGGACAATTTTGGTTGGTGGACTATTCTCAGTCCAGCAGTGACACTGAGCCGTTTAAACGGTGGCCACATTAGTGTTCATCAGCCACTCTTGCGCAGTCCGGCCAGATTGGGAGCTGGAGATTCTGAGTTTCCTGTAGACTGGGATTTTTATCACTGCTGGTAGACCTGTGTGACCATACACTTCCATGCACCTGCAGATTCAGCTACTTCCTTCATGCTATGGTTTTTGGCACTCCCAAATACAGTCGCTTCTTTTAGCGACTCATTAACATCTGCTTTGGAGCCATTTTCCACACATGGAACAAGACATTCACTGCACTGTACCACCTCTTCTCAATCTATGAATCCCATCATACAGGTATTTATAGCCCCATCATCCTCATGCACAATCATTCAACTGAGTCTAATTTACGAGGCTTTAATGGTTTTCAGATATGAGGCTTTGTGGATATAAGGTTATTCTAAATGCTGTACAGATGTCTGAATAACCAGTAACCAGTAATTACTAAACCACTCACAGCTCTGTTTATCATTAATGATATCTTCATTTTTATATTTCTAATATCTCAAGTATTAGTTTGAGTGTAGACTGTTTTTTTTTTTTTTTTGCACAAATCTACAAAGTAATGAACTTTATGTAAACGAAATCTCAGAGGTTTTGACTGGTAATGTATCCTAAATTAATTCTTTTAGAATTATATTTTTTCTATTTTATATTCTACCTGCTAACCATGACAGTGGGGAACAGAACTCTTAGTTCTTGACACAAACTTACACATCTTGGAAGTTGGAAACCATTCCAACTTACAAAAGACTGCTACTGCTACTGATTTGTAGTTCCACTACCTCACAGGACTGTTTGCACCGCACTTTAACTCAACCTGTATATTTGAACATCCAGTTTTGTTTTTATTTTGTTCTTATTTATCTATATTTATTTATCTATACTGAACATCTTTACAAAGCAATTTGGCTGTTACTGAACATTAAGCTGCTATTTTCCCACCTGCACTGTACACTTTATATAGCCATACTGTTTAAACCACATACTTACTGATACTGCGCTACTCTTTGCACATGTCCTGTACACATACTGTACTGTACTGTTTGCACACATTGTTTTTGTCTATTTGTCTTTGCACTACACTATTCATATATATATATATATATATATATATATATATATATATATATATATATATATATATATATATATACACATTCTTCAACTGCACTGGAGAAGGAGCCTGACCGTGTTTCGTTATACTGTACAACCCTGCATTGGTATAATGACAATAAAGTTGAATTGAATTGAATTGAATTATTACTTTTTTGCAACAGATAAATATGGATATACTTGGTCAAGCTTTGAAATGTATAAAACAAACACAGACCACTTTATAAAGAGGCTTCAGAATCATGTCTGAGTGAACACATGAATAGCCGAAGTTTAAATCCACGCGTGTGATCTGCCTGCTAAACCTCCTCATAACAGACCTTGAGATGAAAAGGCAGAGCGAGAGACAGACATACAGAGAGAGAGTGAGAGAGTCAGCCTGTGTTTGTGTTTTCATCTGTATTTACCCATTTCTAATGTGTCCGTTTGGCTGTGAGTGTGTGTGCAGTGCTTTTGAAGCGTTTGCTTTGCCATTGCTTTGGCTGACTCTGACTGGCTGGAGTGTTTATGCGGTCAGTGTGTGTGTGTGTGTGTGTGTGTGTGTGAAAGGGAGAGACACTCAGTCCGATGTTTGTTTGGCCCTGTTGTGGCTGGCTAGGCTGTATGTGTTGACTTTGTTTGCTGCTGTTTTGATCGCTGGGCTTTTCCCTGAAGAGCCAGGATGGAGGACAGAGCGAGTGGACGTGGAAAGGGAGGGGAGAGAGAGTGAGAGTGTTCCCAGGCTAAGAAGAAGCAAGTTAAGGCCACTAGCGTGCCAAGTGTTCCCTACGGACCCCCTGCCTACTGTTTCCATCTCACTCTCCACTTAGTGCACGGACCCGTGAAGAGTGGAGCGAGAGACCCAGTGTTTCTCCTATCACTCTGTCTCTTATTCTGACTTCTGTGCTATAACTCCATCTCCCATCCAAACCTATTTCTCTCCATCTCTTCATCTCTCCATCATCTCCCATGCTACTTACCCCACCTTACCCACCACCCCCCTCCTCTCACCAGTCCTTTTCTTCTTCTCTCATCATCCCCCAAACCACCTGCCAAGAATCCGTCCCGGTTCAGGGTTCTGGCTAGCGGGTGTTTTTGCAGATGGACATCATTGCAGCCTTTAAGCCTTTGAGCCAGTTTTGGGGGCTTAAATGGGTTCTACTGGCTTTGCCACTCAGGTCCAAGGCAAGGCAGGAGACTGTAAATCCGTATATTCCATGCACCAGGTGGAGGCTGTCTTTTAAACTCTTAAACTCGAACATCGAATTCACACCAGATGTGACACGTTAGGTAAGCACAAGCAGCCATGCGTCTAATCCACACTGCTTCCGACTCAGTTCCATTCGTGCAGGCAAAACAGCTTTTCCTAATTTCCTTTCCAGTTAAAGACTTTTACAGCAGGTTTAGAACATAAAGCTAGAGATCTGTTCATTTCAGTCTGAGGGCATCCAAATCTATTAGTGAAGATGATATATAGCATTTTCAATAGTCAATGTTTATCATGAGTGTTCCACAATCATGTTATCCTGCAGTATGGATGAAGTTGCTCAAGTTAGCAAACCAAACTAAATAGTCCTTTATGAAAGTAACAAAATTGGTTGGTGTAGCTCAGCGGATAACACCACTACCCGCCAAGTAGCCACCACCACCACACGTGGGAGACTGGGGTTTGAATCCCGGTCTGGGTGATGCTGTGCTACACCAATAAGAGTCCTTGGGCAAGACTCCTAACACTACATTGGCCTACCTGTAATATGATTAACCTTGTAAGTTGCTCTGGATAAGAGCGTCAGCTAAATGCCAGAAATATATATTATTAGTATTACATATAATCAGCAATTACTTACACTCATCATCTACAGAATAGTACCACCCTAAAGGAATCGACCCACAGCAATGAAACTTGGTGGGCAGGTGTGACATCATGAGATTGGCATCAATGATTCAAGTTTCACACTCGGCATGTGACGTAACTGAAGACGGGTCTTATTGCTGTTCCTGATTGACCCAACAGTCACAACTGCAGACATTCAGTGAGCAGTGGTGCCCTCCATGAGCCAGCCTGTTAGTGCCAGCACCTTTGGCAGACAAGCATGAAGACCATTACAACCACTGCCCTTAACACCACATCAACATCGCCATGGATTGGTGCAATGGTGTCGTGTCAGGCTGTCATAGAGTGACTCAAAATGGCAGCAGTTCATCCTCAGTGACGAGTTCTGCTTTTATCTTTGTGGAGACATCCAACAAATATATGTGTGGAGGTTCTTTGGTTGTTGTCACGCATCAAATATCCAGAAGGCCTGTTGTCGCTCCACCTCCACAGCTACCCCAAAATCTGAAGGAACTGTGTGAGAATATTAAAGCTGCATGGGCTGGCTTATCACAGGACACCGTTAGGAGCCTCTACAACTCCAGGCTGAGTCGTCTAGCGTGTTGCGTTAGGGGCACTACTTCTGTATGTGTAGCTCAATAAATACCCATACCAGTCTAATATGTTTATCATCATGTCTATGTTTATCATCGTTTATTGTTCCTGGTAACCTTTATCTTCTGCGTGCTCGAAAAGAGGCCTTAGGCCTGGAGAAAGGTCCCCTCTCTGAACATGGAGCACCGTGACTATGACGTAGTGTCACACAGCTGGGTGACCCTGAAAGCCCTACATAGAGGGTAAACCAAAGTCCTCAGTCACAAAGGGAATGCATTGCTCCAGCAGTTCTGTAGCTGCAGTTTGGCGTAGCCCTTGAAGTTTGACCCCAGGCAGCTTTGTAGCTGCAGTGTAGTGTACCTTAAACAGCCTGCCCAAGCAACTATATAGCCGTGATGTGTCAGCTACGTAGCTGGCCTAAGCATCAAAGCAGCTGTCAGTCCAGGTGGCTGTGTAGCCCCAATACAGCTTCACTTAGGTGTCCATTCCAGGCAGCTGCGTGTGCTGTCATTCAAGTGACCAGTCCAAGCAACCTCTTGGCTGCAGTGTAGCATCAATCATGCAGTCAGTCCAGGAAGCCTTGCATCTGCAGTGCGGTTTCACTCAAGCAGTCGAACCACCATAGCCGTAGTGGAGTTTCATTCAATCAGATGAACTAACCAGCCTTGTTCTTGTGCCGCTACTTCATTTCACACGGCCGGTCTAAGCTGCTTGGTACCTGCGGTGTAGCATTGCTTAAGAAGTCTGTCTAAGAAGCCTCATATCTGCTGCAGGTATGAAGCCTCTAAGCTATTTGAGAACTCATGCTCGGTGGGTGCGATTGCAAACTCCTCTGTTGGTGGGGATGCATTAATACATGCACATGAACAACACAAGACAATGGAAAACTGATGTAAAGTGGCAGCCATATTGCTCTAGCATACTTACACCAAACCAACACAAGTATGCCTCATTAGTTAGCCTACTGTCCTTCCTAGTAGTTACAGTTCAGCAGGGATGAACAGAAGCAAGAGAGAAACGGTGCCAGAGTGCAAAAGAGAGGGAGAGAATAATGTAAACCATGCTGTCGGTCAAATAAACACGGCTAATGGCGTGTAATACCTCTACAAATAGGAAGACAGCTGTGACTCACTTTGGTATAAACTGGACGAGTTTCTGGAGGTGATCACATCAATGTTCAGCCACTCTTGCATCAAAGAATTGTGCAGCTGGGTCAGAATTGGTAGATGCCCTGGCACAATTCTGAGGAGAGGGTTAGGGTTTCCTGTAGACTGGGATTTTAGCCATTGCCGGTAGACCCATATGACCGTCCACTTCCATACACCTGCTGATTCAGCTACATTGGTCTTTGGCACGCCCAAGCACAGCCACTCCTTTTAGCCAGTCATTAACATCTGCTTTGTGCAAGCCATTTTCCACACATGGAACGAGACATTCACTGCACTGTACCACCTCTTCTCAATCTATGAATTTCATCACTCACCCTGCAGGTATTTATAGTCCCATCATCCTTGTGCAAGGTGACTATTTTTTTTAATTATTGTTGCATAATCTTTTTAACATGCTTATGTTATGTATGCACAGATGAAAATAAAAAAGGGTAAATATATATAACTTTAATCAGTTAATTTATGGTAGCAATGCCGTAATAGCTGTTTATGGAAGACTAGAGAGATGGAAAATAAAATGAAAGTAAAATCTATATAAATAATTTATGTAAATTATTGTTAGATGGTAAAAACTGGAGCAATAAATTGTTACAAATTAACATAATGATGATTAAAAATTAGCAGTAAGTTACCGTTGTAGCGGTTGATTACGTGCTCTTGACTACTGCGCATGTGGGCTGAGCTGTAGCTCTCTGCGTGGGACGAAGGAGCTAGTTGTAGCCTAGCCTCCCATCTGATGCAGCTGCTTCTAAGTTACTCCGAACAGTAACGGTGAGATCTGTGGTTGCTTGGGCCAATAAACGCCACTTCTACCCCGCATGGAGTGTGTCCCGGGCGTGTGTCTTTAGAGAGTCCCGGGACCCGTGTCTGGCTCCTGGACCGCACGTTTTCAACCTTACACCGTGTAGAAAGTTACTAAGAATTTGGATGTTAGCTATAGAATTGATTATTACCAATGAGAAATCAGTTCCCTTCACTGCTCAGAATCTCTGTTTTACTGTCCAGACCTGCTACCCAATTTAATTTGACATTAATCTCAGTCTTAGCTACAAACTCATCCCCACACCGCACCTCCCTCGAGCTGGAAACCACAAACATGACATTTCCAAAGTCTCTGACTGGGAGCTCTGAAATGACTCATTATGAGGCTCCATACCTCACTTAAATAAACAGTGGAGTCGATAAAATAATCAATAACAGGTAGAAAGTTGGCTAGAGGACTTAGGGATTTGTAGAAGTGCTTAAAAGTTGAAATTGATATTTTGCTTGAACCAAATGCATAGCACTGTACTGTACATAGCACTTTCAGTGTTTAGTATCAAATATCACTTGCTCGAATCACTGATACAATTAATAGATGGTTTACAAGTCCCATTAGCATGATCTCATGTATACAATGGTAAGGTGCTGAATCTAAACCTTTAGTTAAAGTAGAGGAGGATGATTTAATGTGTTTTAACACAGTTTGGTGAAAAGTTAAAAAGCATGTTATCAAATCACTTTGTCACATCACATTTTCACAGGTGTGAAGGGGAGTGAAAAACGTAGGTGCGTAGTCCCTTACAGTACTTCAATACAAACATATAAATAGACAATAAATATATACAATACTAAACACTAAAATCTCTGTTTACACTAATTTACAGTTATGAATAAAAGTTATGAATAAAAACTATGATATATGCAGATGTACACATTACCATATAGCACTATGGTAAGGCTGAGGTAGATGAGAGATGCAGGGTATATACAGGGCATAGAATATTACATTATATATGTATATAGATACACTACAGATATACAGTGTGGATGGAAGATAACAGTAGGTCAGTCTATATGTGCAGGTATAAATATGCTAATGTAAAGTGCAGAGTGATGATTGTCCATGGAGATCATCGTTTAGATGGTTTCGGTGAGGTGTGCTGAACCAGGTCCATATACCAGTGCATCAGCACTACTGGTTGTTCAGTAGCCTGATGACATCGAAACTATCTCGGAGGCGGCTGGTTCTGGACTTTATACTACGGAACCTCCTCCCACTTGGCAGCTGTGAGACTTGTGGTAAGAGCAACAATCAGTGCTATCAGTGCAGACTGTAACAATGCAGAATGAATGTCAGTCTATGTAATGACTATGTAATGATGTAATTACATTTAAACAGTAAAGGACAACAACGTCAACTTTCGGCTTCCAAAGTTTAAGCCTGGCCTTTGTCTAAACAAGTCAGCCCCAGATGGGAGCTGTGTTTTACTGGCAGCCTAGGACAAGTTTCCCCAATCCAATTACACTCCGCCACAATCGCAATCACAACTTCAGAACTCATCTGCTCGTCGCGCCTCCCTTGAGCTTGATGCCGACGCAGACATGACATTTCCAAACTCTCTGGCTGAGAACATCGAAATTAGTCATTATGTGACATCTTACCTCACTTGTTGTTTGATTAGCTGATTATAATGCTAATTACTTTGCTACTTTCACGGTGCAGTTTAACGTACGCAGCAAGCGACAGGTTGTGACGGAAAAAAAGGGACGCTAACAGCCATCAAAGAGCAATCGACTTTACTAGAAAACACCTGAGGTATTTAATAGAGCGTGAGGGGTGGCAGTCAAACTGGCGTTTAAAATTCCGCATCCCAGACCTTATTTACACAATTTACGCAAATTGTACTAAAAGCCACGCTCGCCTTCTTTAATATTCATCCCAAGTAAATTCAGGCAAAGGCGTATCATTTGCATATTATTGAGATGTGAGCGAAGTCACCGCCCAAGAAAATGCCACATCAAAGGTTCCGAAGATGGAAAAAGGGAAAAAAGCTAAACTCAACATGGGCCAATTTACTCCTACTTGTCCCTTTCATTTGGAAGCAGGTTCAACAGCCGAGCTATTAGGAGAGGAGGCTTGTGTGAGCGAGGGGCTTAATTTGGTGACAAAACATGCATGCAGGCTTGTTCTCACGCACGCACGAACACATCCACACACACTCACACGCTCACATTATTCCTGGCTGCTGAGTTCTGGTGACTCTAATGAATCTGTATGTGAGATCTTCCAACTAGGGTAGGTGATGAAGTACTTTGTTTGAGTTCAAGGATGCTCAGAATTACGTGAACTGCTCCAGTCAAAGTGACAATTAATGCAGGCTTTAAGTTAACCGTGGTGTCTGAGGAGCCATGTGGTACAGTTTATCAAAGACTTAATTCATTTAAAGCTGGAATTTCTCAATTCACACCGGGGCTCACCTTCTGAGCAAAGCTGCTACTCTTCAGCCTCTATACTCACTTGATGCTTTCACTGAGGAAGCATATCGTGGCTGTCCAAAGAAAAACATGTATCTCCATTTTTGTTGATTTTTATCAATTTTTACATTTGATCACATGAGCTGCTGTTTACACTGTGTGGAAATTTCATGAAGAATGGACCAACAGGAATGGCCCAAAACTGCTTGGAAAGACGTCTGGTTCCATTGACCTCCATTCAAATTAACTGAGGTTTTGGCCCCTTCTGTAAAGTTGCCATTTTGGAGATACCTGTTTTTCTTTGGACAGTGATGATGTTCCTGCAATGAAAACCGGATACAAGGAAAGCAAACGGGGGCAATTAGTTCTTTTTAACACAGACGATGGAAAGAAGTTCCATAGAAACTGAAGGAAGCGACTGCAGTGCAACATCCTAATGAAACAGCTACTACACTTTGTTCCGCCAGTCTACCACGACGGTCCTGTTGTGCTCTCTCCTGCGCCCTACAACCATTTTTATGAGCCTTTTCTTGCTTTCGAAGCTAAGTACTTGTAATTTGCCGGAGCTGAGAGAAGATAATTGATTGTAATTGAGCTATCTCGTCCCTTCGGTGGTTGACCTCCATTTACCGATAATTATCATGTCACCAATCCCTACTTAAAACGTCCCACTGTTTCGTGCACATGCTCACACCGCTCCGGCTTATGACATAAACCATAATAACGACCTGTTTCTGAAGCGTTATCTTGGAAGAGGTGCTATACGGATAAAAAGGGGGTGGAAGAACACGGCTTATCTTTTCTTATTCAATTACCAAGTTATTGGCTTTAAGGGAACTGGACATAAAATACAATACACCAGATGCTGTATTTGGCTTATTAGACCAAAAATAAAGGCAGCTTTATCTCCAGCCTGTTTAGAGAGCAACAGGGGCCCATTGTTGTGCCAGAACCCACAAAATTCCTGCTTTTGTTTCAATTCAGAAATTGCTAATTGGGCACAGTTAGCGCCAACTGGAGAGAATGATTTTGATTTGTTCAAAACAATGTGGCTCCCTGTTGAATTGTGCCCGAGGTGGTCCGCCGTCATCGCTTTTGAATCAGCCGTGCAGATGTGGCCACCCGCCCTCGTTTGAGGCGTTTGTGCCGTTCTTGGGATTTGGTTAGAGAAAAACAGGAACGACTTGCCGGAACGACAGGAGAGCCCTCTTTGAAGGTGTTAGAGTAAAACACGGAGCCAAAGCCGTTTGGAAGCAGTGTGGTTTTCTGGCTCGGCTTCAGGCTCACCTGCTGGAGACCCATTTCAATAATTTGTGCAATTTCTGCAAATAGTTGGCAACTATGCAAACTCACTCCTCAGTTATCAAATATGAGGCATCTTCTCAGGAATCTCAGAAATCATTATCCAGCAACAATGTATTATTATGTCTCATTACGTTAATCAAAAGTTGCTGCTTTAAGCCCATCAAATTTGTCCGATTTCCAAAAAGGAAATGGTGCACAAATAAAGTACACTATTTGTGAAACCCAGGAAGACCAGCTCTTCAAGGCATGGGAGTTAATCTTGGCATAGAATGTGCACAGGAGCTGACAATGACAAAGATGACAATCAGTTTAAGATACATGGTATATACAGGGGTTGGACAATGAAGCTGAAACACCTGGTTTTAGACCACAATCATTTATTAGTATGGTGTAGGGCCTCCTTTTGCAGCCAATACAGCGTCAGTTCATCTTGGGAATGACATATACAAGTCCTGCTCAGTGGTCAGAGGGATTTCAAGCCATTCTTCTTGCAGGATAGTGGCCAGGTCACTACGTGATGCTGGCGGAGGTTCGTCCTTCTTGGTGGTATGCTGACATTACCCTGGATACCGTGGCTCTTGATACATCACAAAGACTTGCTGTCTTGGTCACAGATGCGCCAGCAAGACGTGCACCAACAATGTGTCCTCTTTTGAACTCTGGTATGTCACCCATAATGTTGTGTGCATTGCAGTATTTTGAGCAGAACTGTGCTCTTACCTGCTAACTGAACCTTCACACTCTGCTCTTACTGGTGCAATGTGCAATTAATGAAGATTGGCCACCAGGCTGGTCCAATTTAGCCATGAGACCTCCCACACTAAAATGACAGGTGTTTCAGTTTCATTGTCCCACCCTTGTACTTGGGATGTATGCATGGGGCAGGTCAGGGATTTAACTCTGTCATGCAAACTGCATAAGAGCTACATGGGAAAAGATTTTGGTGTAAGATAAGCATGGAACTTGCATGGGAATTTCCTTTGGCATGACAGCTGCATGGGCATTCACTCTGGCAATGAACAAGCTTTATACAAGCTAACCTTGGTCTTGCTGAGCTTGCTTTGTTTTGTCTTGCTCTTGTTTGAACTGCTTAGACCTGAATTTGGTCTTGACTTGATCCTAACCCACATTTTACACTGTCCTAACCTGATCTAGAGTATATATACTTTGCTTGTATCCGTTAGTTTGTTTTGAAGTACCTTTTAGTGCTTCTATATGGTTTAATGCGTGGTATGCATCATAGCTGCAAGCAGATGTGTGTAGGCCATCTCTTTGCGTGACTAAGAACTCCGAGTGCTTTTTTCAACCCACTTAATAATACATGTCAGCGGTTTAACTACTTCTGTAAAACATTTTTCTCCCCTACATAATGCATCGCATCCATCCAATGCATAATGAATAGGGTTTTCCTCATGGGCCAAAGTGTTGCGCTTTTTGGATTGAGCACCATGCTAAGGTTAACTTGCCATTTGCTCAGAAGCTATTTGCTCTTTGCTTGTTTGGTTACTTGGGTCCTCTTTGGAGGATTATGTTATTTTGTGTGATTATTTTGCATCACAGGCAGGACAGTCACTATCTTCAGTGCTGTGACCGGATGGGCCAACCTCCAAAGACTCTGGAAAAAGCAGAAGCTAATGCTATCAGATACAAATCGAAATTTTCGAGGACTGGGCAAAAAATCATTACATTTACCCAGAGCGACTTACAAGGTTATTAATTACAGGTAGGCCAGTGTAGTGTTAGGAGTCTTGCCCAAGGACTCTTATTGGTGTAGCACAGCATAGTCACCCAGACCGGGATTCGAACCCGGCGTCTCCCACACATAGAGGTGGCACCCTGAGTAGTGGGGTTACCCACTGAGCTACCCCAACCATGCTGATCATCAGTAATGAAAGCTGGAAACACATTTTTACCATCAAATGTCACAGTAATTATTTGATAATATTGTAATATCTGTTTTCAGTATTTAGTGATGTCTACCCTCTGCTCTACTACAGCTTTGATTTGGTTTCCGAGACCTGCATTTGGTTTTTCCAGGAAATGTGCAGGGATGTTTTACCATACCTCTAAAGTTCAGTCTTAGAAAATGGTTGAATTTTCTGCCTCCCATAATGAAAGTAATTCCAATCACATTCCATGATGTTGAGGTCTGGACTTTGGTGTGGTTAGTTTATTGTTTTAAAAACACCAGTAGCTTCTTTTTTTTATTTGTGTGTGTGTTGCTTGTCTATTTCCTTTTCTCAGTGAAGAGCTTCTTGGTCTTCTCACAGTTAAAAGATGGGAAGAATCAGCCGTGGATCTTTATCGGAGGGTGAGAGTTTTGGTGGTCTAGCAGGGTTAGAAGTCTCACATTCTTTGCAGCGGATCATTTTTCATACTGCAGAATGCTTTACAATACACACACATTATGAAACGCTTATGTGACAAAAAGCCAATAGGCAATGTGTGAGGACCAGTTCCTAACCAGCCCTCTTTAGCTAGTATTCTACCCAGTAAGCATTCCTGGGTGTTGTGCCTTTAAGTCTAGCCTAGTTCTACAATACTAAAATTGATCAGACTTGTCAGATCAAGTACTTCTTGACTTCTTGACTCAGGCTTTGTATTTTATGGCCTAATGAACATGATCACATTAACCGAGATAGCTAATCTCAGCAATATTGCTCTGATATTCTACAGTGTGTGTGTGTGTGTGTGTGTGTGTGTGTGAAGAGGTACAAGTTCTTATCCCTATGAGCCTCTGGTGTCCCTCATCATCTGTCTAACCTTTTTGCACAAGAGCAAGGTGAACCTTTATTAGCCAGTCTCTGAGCTCATATAGCTCAAAGCTATTTTTGTAGTGTTATGTACATGGTTTTTATGTAGATGGATTTGTCTCCTAAAAGTTCATTTATATTGTTCCTACACTCCCCATCCACAGTGTTCTAAAACTGGATAGGACCCCCCAAACCCCCAACCCGACTATCGTGGTATGGATTTTAAAAGGTGCTGGAAATACTCTCCAGGTATTTATTTTCCATATTGTCATAAATATAAAAATGGATCATGAAATTGGTGCAGATTGGTCAGCTGCCCCAATACTGCTAATCTTCCAAAATTATTTGGATTCAGATCCTTTCTGAACGTGACGTAATGTAAACTGTTTGGAATGATATCGGCTTTGTAACAAGGTGCATTATTATGCTGGAAAATGTGCCCACATAGGGGAGTACATGGTCAGCAGTACTTAGATAGGCATTTAAACGTTTCTCAATTGACATTAGGACACAGTGCGTGCCAAGATAATATTCCCCACATTATATCATAACCTGTAGGGATTTGAACACACGCATAAATTTTGGAGGTTCAAGCCAAATTCTAGACACTACTAAATGCATGTTGCACCATAAATTGGAATTCACTTGGTTTTGGTGTGCCTGGTTTTGCCTCAGATTCCTGGACCTAACTAACAGGAGTGGAACCTGATAGTTGCTAAAGTGTTCAGAAATGTATTTTGTACTGGAGGCTGTCAGCCTGTCTTGAACAAGTCCAACCAATCTTCAGTGAAAACAGACTGCTGACAAGTTGAGGTTTTTCGCTAATTCGTATTACAGAGGAATTTAATTTAGGAATTGTATCTTGTCGTACAGCATAAAAATTTAAGTTAGAAATCCCTAAACTACTTTATAAAAGTTAAGAGTCAACTGTCATGTCTGTTTCTGAGAAATGACCATTGTGACTGGAAGTTAAGGTTACTATGAGAGCACTCCATTATGTGTATCAGAGAGTCAGCGCTCCCTAGTTTCAGTTTCTATTTCCCAAATGCCTTAGCCAACACTAATGTTATTCCCACTAGCAAACAACCGCACATTTAACTGTCTCCTCATTAATCACCACCATCACTGTAAACTACATCACTGTAAATAAATACAAATAGTATGTATACTGAAGGGTTAGAATCCACAGAATTTAACTGCTTGTTTTAATGAGATATGAGTGAGGACTAATTAATGTATAATACATTTTTTTTTCCTGTATAACAAACTGATTTTGTGTAAAGCTGCTTTGAGACAACACTGCTTTTAAGGGTTAAACTGCATGTAGTGCATCTGAGCTGAGTTGATTTGTCCATGGAAGCAGATAAGCAATGATGGACTGGTGCAATGGCAGCTGACACAATGCCAAGTATCATGTGAAATCATCTCCGTCCAAAAAAAAACAAGTGTTTCTCTGAAATAGCTACTTTACAGTTCAGGCCAAAAACCTAATGTAACTTTAATGTAAATCAATGGAACCAGACTATTGTCCAAGCAAATTAGATCCATTCTGTTGGCCCATTCTTCATGAAGTTTTCACACAATGTAAACAGCAGCTGCTGTTTTTAAATGATGCATAAAAGAAACCACAAAAAATAATAGACGCATGTTTTTCATTAAACAGCAACGATATGAAGTAACCAGACACGTTAATATACTTAAGATTGCTTTCTGTAAGATTTGCAACACTTTACCAAAAAACACCATCCTTCTTTCTCTCTCTCTCTCTCTCTCTCTCTCTCTCTCTCTCTCTCTCTCTCTCTCTCTCTCACCCTCTTCACTTGAACTATTAAAACTCAAAATCCTCTTTCAGCCTTCAGGATTACAACAGCACCTCACCCAGTAAAATGAACTAGAGAACAGTAAGAACTGGCACGCTCAGATCGAAGCCAGAAGAAAAAAAACTCTTACCGTTATTTCAAGAGAGTGCCTTTATTAGATATTAAATATGAGAATTAAGAATTACTTGGAGGTTTACGGTCAGTGGCTTTCTTAATTTAAACCATGTTACTCCTTATTAGACTTTGCAATTACAATTACGGCCCGGGTTATTCGAAAAAGTATGGTGCATGAAATATGAAATGAAGGAGGCAAATTTATTCCAATTATTCATGATACGGCCGCGTGGCTCCATGGCCTTTTCCCGGTGAAATAAGGCACTTTCTGAAACGAGGGGAACAGCGGGACGGCCTGATCTCAAAGCATTATCGCACGCTTACAAGGTAGGGGATAGTCGCGCCGCGAAAGAGGTTAATAGCACTTTATGGAAATGATGTGGAAACGCTAAAAGTTGAAGGACCCATATGGTAGACCTCTTTTCTTCTGGCCGAGTAATAACTGGTATTATCTTTTTATGGCCTGCTCATGCTACACTTTAGCATTTGTTGGCCGACTGGATATTGAATTCTGTGAATAGAGGTAGGTGGGTGGGACAGAATTGGCTCTGATGTTCATCACGGTACAAAGAAGAAGAAGGCTGGTGAAAGAAAGGGTGATGGATTACAGTGAAGTATGACATATGGGATATGTGGGCATGTGAGATATGGGTACGAGGTAGCAAAGTGTCTGAGCTACACAAGGACATCCGGTCCTTCACTGTCATGGATTTATATACAGCGTGAGTGCATTAACCCGCACACACACATACATACATACATACATGCAACCCATGTTTTTCATATATACGCAGCCCATCAAAAGTCTGGGGACGTCTTGACTTTTTCTGCTATGCTGCGTAAAGATCATTGGTGCTCTACTTCCCACCCTCCAAGACCAGAACATGGACAGGGAAAATCATCACAGACCTATCTCACTCTGGACACAACATATTCCAACTTCTCCCCTCCGGCAGGTGCTACAGGACCCTGTACACCAAGACAACCAGACACAGCAACAGCTCCTTTCCTCGGGCCATTATCTTAATAAACAGCTGACCAGTAACATCATCTGCTGGACCATAGTGCTCACTGGTTTTACTTACATACCAGACTATACCCGACAGTTTCTTCATTATATATATACAGTGGGGTGTGAAAGTTTGGGCAGCGTTGTTAATTTTCCTGATTTACCTTTATAAAGCATTGATTGTTTGGATAAAAAAAATCCGTTAAATATATCATATAGGGGGCAAACACAGTGATATCTGAGAAGTGAAATTAATTTTATATGATTTACAGAAAGTGTGCAATAATTGTCTAAACAAAAGTAGGCAGGTGCATAAATTTGGGCACCAAAAAAAAAACCTTAACTCAATATTTCTCCTTTCGCAGAAATAACAGCCTCTAAACGTTTCCTATAGCTTCTAATGAGATTCTGGATTGTGGCTGAAGGTATTTTAGACCATTCTTCTTTACAAAAATCTCTAGTTCATTCAGGTTTGATGGTTTCCGAACATGGACAGCTCTCTTTAATGACACCACAGATTTTCAATAATATTCAGGTCTGGGGACTGAGATTCCAGAACGTTGTACTTGTTCCTCTGCATGAATGCATTAGTAGATTTTGAGCAGTGTTTAGGGTCGTTGTCTTGTTGGAAGATTCAGCCCAGGCGCAGCTTCAGCTTTGTCACTGATTCCTGGACATTGGTCTCCAGAATCTGCTGATATTGATTGGAATCCATGCGTCCCTCAACTTTAACAAGATTCCCAGTCCCTGTACTGGCCAAACAGCCCCACAGCATGATGGAACCACCACCCAATTTTACTGTAGGTGGCAGGTGTTTTTCCTGGAGTGCTGTGTTCTTTTTCCTCCATGCATAACGGCCCTTGTTATGCCCAAATAACACAGCACCTTATTCCAAAATGAAGCTGGCTTGTCCAAATGTCCCTCAAGCGGCTCTGTTTGTGATGTGGGCGGAGAAAAGGCTTCCTCTGCATCACTCTCCCATACAGCATCTCCTTGTGTAAAGTGCGTTGAATAGTTGAACGATGCACAGTGACTCCATCAGCAGCAAGATCATGTTGTAAGTCTTTGGTGCTGGTCTGTGGGTTGACTCTGACTGTTCTCAACATCCTTCGCTTCTGTTTATTCGAGATTTTTCTTGGTCTGCCACTTCGAGCCTTGACTTGAACTGTGCCTGTGGTCTTTCATTTTCTCACAATGTTTCTCACAGTGAAGACTGAAAGCTGAAGTCTCTGAGATAGCTTTCTGTATCCTTCCCCTAAACCATGACGGTGAACAATCTTTGTTTTCAGGTCATTTGAAAGTTGTTTTGAGACTCCAATGCTGCGACTCTTCAGAGAAGATGCAAAGAGGAGAAAAACTTACAATTGCCCCCCTTAAATACCCTTTCTTATAATTGGAGTCACCTGTGTATGGAGGTCAAGGGTCACTGAACTTACCAAACCAAATCTGATTTCCAATAATTAGTTCTAAAGGTTTTGAAATCAATAAAATGACAACAGTGCCCAAATTTATGCACCTGCCTACTTTTGTTTAACCAATTATTGCACACTTTCTGTAAATCATATAAACTTCATTTCACTTCTCAAATATCACTGTGTTTGTCCCCTATATGATATATTTAATGCAATTTTTTATCCAAACAATCAATGCTTTATAAAGGTAAATCAGGAAAATTAACAAGGCTGCCCAAACTTTCGCACCCCACTGTATACTAATACTGCTGCACTATCTCAACACTACTGCCTCTACCTCAATACTACTGCCTCTACCTCAACACTACTACCTCTACCTCAACACTACTGCCTGATATTGTTTGTAAATAATGCATAAACTTTAGAATATTTGTTCATATACAGTTTGTTTATTACTTGTATATTGTGTATATTGTACAGTGTCTGTGTTTATTGCGAATATGTGGAGTCATTGTGTATCTTGTTAACTGTCAGTCAGTTAAGTGTATATTGGTACAGTAGTAGAGTGACACAAACTGACAAAACCAAATTCCTTGTGTATTGTGTCAACATTGGCCAATGAACCTGATTCTGATTTAAATGAAATTGCAGAATTTCGTAATGAGCCTTTTAATGCATATACAGCTGTTTCTCATGTTCACTTCACCTTTGATATGGCATTTAGCTTAATGCACAAAAAACATGATTTAACAAGGTTGATCATTTGTAGTTCTACAACTGTAGCCCATGTGACTCTCTGTATACTTTCTTATCCCCCATAGGATCACCACAGAACAGGTATTATGTGGGTGGTGGATGATTCTCAGCACTGCAGTGACACTGATGTGGTGGTGTGTTAGTGTGTGTTGTGCTGGTGTGAGTGGATCAGAAGCCAGTGTAGTTTTTAAACACTGTGTCCACTTACTGTCTATAATAGTAGGCACTCCTACCTTGCTGCTTCACCTTGTAGATGTAAAGTCAGAGACAATAGCTTGTCTATTATTAACCAGGTTGGATTAGCAGTAGCATATTTGTACTTATGTAGTATCCTTTACTGGGCCTATCTGTAATTCTTACCAGAGTGAACACACATACAAACACACACACACGTAAACACACATAGCTGTTATGTGCATAGTGTATATCTGCATGAGATTGTATAAGATTGATTACTCAGTCATTCAGGAAACAAAGCAATCTCCTTCTGACCTCAAACCAACATGTTTACACCACTGCTAATGAAAAAGGGACTTTGGCCTTATTAGATCAAATTAAAAGCCAATAACTAATATGCAGAGCTACACAGAACAGGTGTGTGTCATGATGAAGCGCAGATGGGTCTAACAGGGCCAACGACACCCGACAACACCTGTATTAAAGTAGACAGTTATTTTGTGAATGGGGATAATAGGCTCTAATAAACTTCTTCACGCATGTCACAGCATGGTTGCTCAAAGCCATTGAAACCTGAGCAGTAAAAGTTGACATTCTAAAAATGGGCTGGAAGTTCATCTTCACACTCCAGCTCCAAAATAGGAACCAATGTTTTCAACAATATGAAACCAGTTACAAACCATAATTCCACTTTGAACCGTGTTTCAATGACAATAGCAAAACAACAAGATAAATATTTTTATTAAAGCGTCTGTACATATATACTGATATTAAAATGAATGCCTGCAGTACAACCATCATTAGGTCATTCATTCTCAACAACTTTATTTAGCATGTTTGCTTTGAAGTTGCATGTAACACAACACACTTGATGCATATTTTATACTGTTTGGTTAGGAATCTATAACCCCATGTGACCAAAAAATTTAAATGAATATGACTTCATAAATATGATGAATATGATGAATAGGATGATACAAGTGATTGCCGTATGATTTAACCAATCATTATAAAAATCATACAAAATGAAAGTCAAATATACCAAAACAGCCTTAATTCATTGTGGGATGAATTCCACAAGATGTTGAAAACATTTCCTTGTGGAATCTGGTCCATTATGACATAACTACATTATGCAATTTTTTATTTTATAGCTGCACTTTCATGCCGCAAATGTCCCATTCTACCACATTCCAAAGGTCTTCTATCGGACTGGGAAGGCCTCAGATTATGACCAGTTTGGGATTTAGACTTAGTGTTGTGACATGGTATATTATAATGCTGGATGTAGCCATCAGAAGATGTTTATTGTGGTTATGGAAGAATGAATATGGTCGTCAAACAAAACTCTGATACTCTCAGATGGCCATGATTGATCAGGTATTAATGACCCTGAGATATTCCCCACCCATTACACCACCTTCACCAGCCTACATTGTTTACACAGGGAAGATCGATTCAGTGGATTCATGCTGTTGGTGCCAAATTCTGACTCTACCATTTGTGTGCCTCATCAGAAAACAAGACTCAGGGCTATGCTTTTCCAGTTCTCACCTGTCCAGTTTCTTTTCTCGGCAAAGGTCTTCAGTGTGCTGTTGTAGCCCAGCCACCTCAAGGTTGTGCAAGGCATTCTGAGACACTTCTCTGCTCACCACAGTTGTACTAATTGTGCAGTTCACTGGACATGTTATTTCTTTATTACACCATTCAGAACAAACCCTCGAGACTGGTATGTGTTCTTAGCCCAGGAGATATGGAAATACTCATTTCAAATATGGACATTAACGGGTTAAAATGACAAGTGTTTTTAGTCCACTGAATGTACAGGTGGCTGTCATCACACTATAGGCAGGTGCATGTCATGATGAAGCTCGAAGGTGTTGATAATACATATGACACAATACATACACAGTCACAGTGACACCCAGATTAAAGTAGACAGCTTGTTAGTGGGTGGGTTTAACAAGCTGCAAATCAACAACCTTCACATATATGTCATAACACATTCACTCAGAGTCCCCTGTACAGCAAAGTTAACATCCTGAAAATAGCTAAGAAGTGTTAGTTTTTCTTTGTTCACGTAAACAAACAAAAACATTAATGTGCAACATGCCCTGTACAGCTTCCACGGGTAAGTCTCATTCCTAAGTTTAAAGTTACTTTTAATTGGCTTCTATATGACCATAGTCACATTTTGCTATGCTCTGACAAAGTCAAACTTTAAAATCTGACATCTGTAGCTTAGCACACTACAAATATGATACATTGGATATATCTGAGGCTAGATACAGTAGGTACAACCATCTAAAGATCCTTATCAAAAATGTCTTTATCTGGGAATTCCTGCTTGGTAGGTTCTAAACTTCTAAATGTATATGACATAAAGGTGTATGACATCAAACAACTGTAATTAGGAACGATTTCTCTACATTTAAATAAGATTTGCTTGAAATTAAATGTCATATCTATACTGTATATGGCATCATATTCTGCATCTCCATTTACCATTTGTCGCTTATCCATCTAGGGAAGAGGATACTGGAGCTTATCCCACAGTTTTCTGCCCACCACTCATTAACTGTTCCAAGCATCTCAGCTTTGCTAAATATAAAAGTCAGAGTTAGCATTTCATCTGTCTGTGGTCACCCTCTACACTAGTCCATTTTTCTGTCCAGTCAGAGTTATTAATACTGCAGTCTCTAAAGAATATAGAGTCATTTATCTGTCTTGGTGGAGCTTATCCCAGTGCTCACTCTGGACAGGCCGCCAGTCAATCACAGGGCCAAATGAAAATTTTATGGTTTATTTAAGATTGTTTTTTACATGAGCATGTGCATTATTTAAGAGTGAATGTGAATATTTGCATATACGTATACAAGCTGAAAAGTTCGTTTGATACTGACCTTTCATTTTCCTTGCATTGTCCTAATGCTATAGAATATTAAAACAGGATAACAATCCATCACTCATTGCTGCACTTCAGCTCTGGCAAAGTCAAAATGAATTTGTATTTGCTTGCAGTTGTATTTTCACCATCAGTAAAATGCTTTAGGAGCATCAGGAACTGGAAGTTACTTCCCAAAGTATTTCTGGTTGGGGAGTGTTAAAAGGTCACCAGCAGCCACAGTATCATTGTTCTGCCCTCCACTCATCAACTATTCTAAGCGTCTCAGCATTTTTAAAACTAAAAGTCAGAGTTAGTAGCTCATCTGCTTGTGTCGTGGTCATCCTCTAGTCCTTAACTACTCAGTGGACACGAGACGCTGCCCACAGGATGCTGTTTTCTGGCTGTTTCGAACTGGTGGACTATTCTTAGTCTAGTGACACTGAGGTGTTTAAAACTCCAGGTCCTGTAGGGGTCCTGGCCATTGAAGAACAGGGTAAAAGGGGGGCTAACAAAGTGTGCAAGATGAACTACAGTCCGCAAAATGGACACTGAGTGCAGATACAGGTGTACTTAAGTTGTCGGTCGGTGCATACAGACATGAATACATAGAAGCTAAAATTACTGCTTACATGAATAACACCTCTCAGAAGACTTTCTAGTGAACACATTCTGGCATGTAGGTAAAACAGGAGCTGCTAATGCAGCTAACCAGTGGAGTTACAATGTGTTTCAATGAAAATATGATTTTGTGTTTTGCAACATGCAACTAACTGCATGCAAGTCGTATCCTCTAGTCACAAGTAGCATTATTTCATCTTAGTCAACATCTGGATCGCTTCTAATGAAAGAAAGAATGCTCTGGAGATATTACATAAACTGAAAAAGAGCAAACGCAAAGACACCACCTGAGCACCAACATGTTCAGGGCAGGTGACTAAGCCAATGAAAGCCAGGACAGCAAAACTTAGGATTCTAAAAATAGCTCTGAAGTGTGAGTCTTTGCTCGTTTGTGCGTGTTGTCTCTCTCACACATACACATCTTCAATGCACAGCTTCACACGAATTACACCATGTCGCCTCGTCTGACTCGACTGTCAGGCACGCTCCTCAACAAACCAATTACCTCTGTAGAGAATCGTCTCAAACACTCTTCCCTCCGCACCAAGGTAACAAGGGTGCGAGCATTCAGAAAGCTGTTTAGATTTATAATGGGATTGGACTCTGAAGGTGGTGACAGCCTGTAATGCAGTCAGCTCGTTATCGGACACCTCCCGTCGAACACACACACATACGGGCACTGCTGAGGCACACTTGCAGGCGAAGGACTGGTAATCTAATGAACACTGACAACGCCCCGCTAGCTGTTTGCGTTCCTGTCAAAAGACTAAGCAGCAAATGGATGGCGCAGTCACACGCATACACATACACACGCTCTTATCTCCATCAGACGGCGACGGTGTCTAAGAACGAAAGCGCAGGACTCCCTCATCAAATCAATTACGGCCCCAATAGCGCCGGGGCCCTCATCTGCTATATTTAATTTCCTGTGATGTTATTGGAAGCCCCCTATTTAAACGATAAGGTTGATGGAGAGGTAGTGTGACAATAATCATTTTCATTATACAGATAATGAATGTTTGTCCAATGTCTTTTTTTTCGGTCCAGTCAGGGTTATTAATACTGCAATTTATACAGAGTATAGAGAGAAATTAGGTGCTTTCATTGGCTAATTAGCTGCCATCGCATCTGGAGGTTTGAAGCACAGTGATGGCTGTGTGATGTAGGCAGAGGTGGGCAGTAATTAGCAACACTTTGAGACTTAGGCTGAGTTTAGCAAGTAAGGTTAGAGGCCTTAGACACATCAGTGTGTCTAAAATGTTTAAAGGCATTTACCTTGGCAAGAAGTGTGATACTACATAGCACTACATCTGGAATAGATACAGGTAAACAGTGTAACCTGGAGAGACATTAATATTAACCACAAAGTACCAACAGGAATCAAAGAAACCAGAGGAAGCAGAAAACTAAATACTACTTCACAGGGACACAAAAACAACTGATAGGGAGACAAAACACCAAGCAACCACAAAGGAACAACGGGAAGTCTAAATACAGGAGGAGTAATGAGGAACGCCTGGGAAGGGGCAGGGCTACAAACTAGAGACAGGTGATGGGAATGACATCAGGCAGAGAAAGGCGGAGCTATAAACCAAAACAAATACAAGAGCATGGCACAGGACATCAAAAGACAAACAGAGACAGAAACAGAGAAAACCAGAGACAAACGGGGGCAGGACAAAACAGGAGGTTACAAATATCTCCTCAATGCCATCAGCTATCGGATGTACACTCATCTTCAAAGCAATAGTTGCACCCGGGAGGAATCAACGTATGGGAACGAAACTTGGTGGGTAGGTTTGACATTGTGCGATTGAGTTTCATGCTCGGTCACACCTGTGACATAGGCAAGGATGGGCCTTATCACTGTACCTGGCTGACCCAACAGGCACGATTGCGAACATTCCACAAGCAGTGATGCCCATGAGTCATCCTGTTCGCGCCAGCATCTTGGCAGACCTTTGCACGACGCAGGGCTTCGTACACGCATGACTACCTTTAACACCAAGTCAGTGTCACCAAAGGCTGCAATGGTGTCGTGACAGACTGTCATGGAGTGGCTCAGAATGGCAGCAGGTTGTCTTCAGTGACCGGTGGCGCTTTTGTCTTGGTGGAGACGACCAATAAATCTGTGTGTAGAAGCACCGTGGTCAACACCTAGATGAACAGTTTGTCACAAGTCCAGAAGACCTGGTATCACTCTACCTCCAAACCTACTTCAAAATCAAGAGAATATTCAAGCTGCACGGGATGGATTATCACAGGACCTTGTTAGGAACCTCTATAGCTCCATTCTGAGACATCTGGCTTGCTGTGTTAGCAAACATGGGCCACAATGCCAAGCTAAGAGACACTACTTCTGTATGTGTAACTCAATAAATATTACCCATATTAGTCTACATGTATCATCAGTTATTGTTCCAGGTAACCTTTATCTTCCTTCCCCACAGCACTGCAATCCCACACTTCCTTCTGGAAGAAACTATTCTTTTGATTATGAGTGTATTATATATAGTGTAGTGGTGAAGTTCATTCACCACTACACTATATCTAAATATCCTGTATCTCACTTTCCCTGATCTTTTTTAAATAAAGTTTTAAACAATATGTAAATCTTGGTTAAGTCATTCATTAAATATGGAAGCTATGCTGCACAAACAGTCTGCTTTGAATCTTTTGGTCTTGTGAACCATCTACATCTATATGTCTGTACATGTCTGCTCAGCTGGGTCTTTTTGCATGGCTCAGATTCCAACCTTGACGTTTCCAGTTGCTCAGGTCTTTTTCCTTGTGGTCATGCATAATCTACGATTTAGAGACAATAAGTGGCGGTTTGTATGACAGTTCTGTAATAAAAGTTAAGTCACTGTCGCTAATCACTGGTGACATCATAAATTAAGTCACAGGAGAAGGAAATGCTTAGCAACAAACGAGTTTAAAATCTGCAATGAAGTCAAACTCCACACATGCTGACAGCAATGGTGAGAGCAGAAGAGTCTATGATTTAACAAACACCAAAATGAAGATAAATTAAAGTCGACACAGGAAAACCATAATCCTGAGAATCAGCACAACACCAAATAAAGACTGGAAGCAAACAGAGGGGTATATAAGCACAGGGACTAAGAAGAAACACCTGGAAAAGGGAGGAGCCACAAACTAGCAACAGGTGAGGGGCAGAGACAGGGAGGAGCTAGAAAGCAAAACAAACAGAAGCACATGGAAATAACAGAAACATGGGCAAAAGGAAAACAAAGACAGAAACAGGCAAGGAGAAAACAGGGAAGGACGATAAGCACAGGTCAGTGGGGCCTTTTCCAGTGAGCTGTGGATCACATTGCTTGCCTTCAGACAACTACAGATACAGACCCCCGAAATATCGTAAATCTGTATTTGACCTGAAACCATATTATGACTAATATGAGAGTAAACTCTTTAAAAACTTCATATAATGACATTAAGTATCTGGTTCTTAAGATTGGAGAAATTA
>JAMWET010005358.1:15000-45000 GCA_024036415.1 Prochilodus magdalenae | reverse complement strand
CTGTCTGACTAAGGGGGACATTTACTGCCATGCTAGCCTAGTTAGCTAGCCAGTGTTAGCCCTGCTTATGAATTAAACTGCATTTCTTTAGCCATTAACTGACATAAACCTTCAGATTTTCATTTTCAGTTCATTTTTCCTGTTAATGAATTAACTGAGTATCTGCTCTGTGTATGAACGCTGGTTTGAGTTTGGTATACTCTTGTTAGTGTTAAGAGTGTTATAGGCTAAAATGTGGCTTAGGTGCTTTTAATACCCGAGTTTCACCATCCAAGGGGCACCAGCTAAAATCTTGCCTAGAGCATCACACTGGTCAGGGCCAGCTCTGACATTTGCCTTTCAGACATCCTGGTTCCTATCAAAGTAACCTGAGGCTAAGTTCCATTACTACTCAGTGTCCCTTATGCAGTACTGCTATATTAATGGGAACTGCACTTGGTACAAATACCGACATTGGGGACAGCTTCATAATTAAGACATGCAGTGGCTGATGGGTAAATTTTCCTGCAGCAAAGAGATGAACTGTTGTTCACTACTCCCTGTGCATGTTTGAAGTTCCCTCTAAGATGAGCTTTGTCATCCCTTGTGGTTTGGAATCACCCTTATAACCTGTGCATTCCCCCTTTGGAGGGCAACTATGAGGGAGACTCTAATGCAACCCAAGTCATTATGTTTCTGTACAATGAACCATTTCACATCAGACCACCCTGAAGGACCGTATACATCTCAGCAACTGAATTATGCAGTATTGCTTTAGAATATTGCTGCAGCATGTTATTTTCATTCTCATTAATGTAGGATTGCAGCCAACAGTCAATACTGGCTCATCAAATCTGACTTTTCTGCCATTTTGCATGTCTTATTGATTGATTTGAATGCAAGTGCTTCCATGCTTATAAAAAAAGAAAACATGAAAATACCATGATATAGGGTGGTATAATGAGAGGTGATGTCTACTGCTGGTTTTACGGTAGGGAAACACTGCTGGAATCCTTAATGCCCAGCAGTCTGTAGAATATACTGACATGGTGGATTCAGGTGGGACTGAAATCACTGAATTAAATAACTGAATGAAATTACTCACCTCCAGCTAATCCTGTCCAAATAGCACTTAAGGCACTTAAGGCCCCCCTCACTATATTTCTCCTTGTAAGCCAGTTTAGCCTAACTGAAACCAAAACTCACTAGAGAACACACCTGGAAACAGTCCACTGTAGCACAGAGTCCTTAAACTACAGAGTCTATCATGTACAGAGTCATCCGGATTAGTCCATTAAGCAGTTCATGCACTTTCATCTAAACCAAACAACATGCCCTAGTGATTAGTGATTACAGAGAGACAGAGAGAGAGAGAGAGAGAGAGAGAGAGAGGAGGGGTGATAGGGAGAGAGGGGAGAAAAAGTGAGGGGGGAGGGATGGAATAATATGAAGATGAAGCTGAAGGAGAAAAGAGAGGAGTGAGTGAGAGAGGGAGAAAGTGAGTGATTGAGTGAGAGAGAGGGAGGGCGGGAAGGAGAGAAAAAGAGAAATAAGAATAAGATAAAGGATAGTGATAGTGAGAAGAACAAGGGAAGTTTGGAAGGAATGTGAGTGAATAAGATAGTGGGATAAAAAAAGAAAAAGTAAATAACAGAGAATTAATTAGTAAAGGGATTTAGAAAAAAGGTTTACAAGATGAAGGAAGGAACAAAGATGAAGAAGAAAATGATGATATGATGATGATGATGATGCTGGTGATAATGATTATTAAGATGAGGATGAGGATGAGGATGATAATGATGAAGATGATGATTATGGTGATAATGATTATTAAGATGAGGATGAGGATGATGATGATAATGATGAAGATGATGATTATGGTGATAATAATTATTAAGATGAAGATGGTATGATAAAAATGAAAATGTCAAAGATAAAGATGCAGATGATGATGATGATGATATGATGATGATGATGATGATGATGATGATGATGATGACAATATGATGAAGATGATGATTATTAAGATGAGAATGATGATGATGCCATGGTGATGATGATGATGATGGTGATGAAGATGAGAATGATGATGATATGATAATGATTATTAAGATGAGGATGTATATGAGGATGGTGATGATGACATGATGATGACATGATGATGATATGATGATTATGATGATGATGATTATTAAGATGAGAATGATGATGATGATGGTGATGATGATATGATGAAGATGAGAATGATGATGATAACATGATAATGATGATGATATGATGAAGATGAAGATCATGATGATAATGATTATTAAGATGAGGATGTATATGAGGATGACATGGTGATGATGATGACATGATGATGATATGATGATATGATGATGATTATTAAGATGAAGATGAATATGAGGATGAGGATGATGATATGATGAAGATGATGGTGATGATTATTAAGATGAAGATGAATATGAGGATGATGATATGATGAAGATGATGATGATGATAATGATGATGAAGATGATGATATGATGAAGATGGTGATTATTAAGATGAAGATGATGAAGATGATGGTGATGATTATTAAGATGAAGATGATGAAGATGATGATGATGATTAAGATGAAGATGATGAAGATGGTGATGTTGTGGTGTTCCACTTTAGCAGCTCAGAGATCCTCTAAACTATCACACACAGCAGGATTAAACTCTCCAGCCTCTTTCACACAGCCTCTTCCAGAGCATCACACCTTTCAGCAGCATCTCCCTTTGCACACCGGGGCGCATTTTCTTATGGAAACGCTCGGAATATCAAAACCGCTATGTATAGTTTATAGCTCTCTCTGACTTCACCTTCACTCCTCCGACACAAAGCGAGCGAATGAATAAATAAAGCGACCTTATAGTGGAGCACCATCATCTGCTCTTAAAAACCCAACTCGGGAGGTTATTTGAGTTTCTTCAGGCCATATTAAGACTTCAGCAAGCCACAACAGAGAGGCGCTGTCAAATTTTACAAGGGCTCCCAAGAAAAAAAAGAGGAGAAGAGAAAAGCCTGAGAGTTTTGCTCCACCAGATGAATGGAGGCTTTAAAGCTCCGTGTTTGTATCATAAGCCCTTGGGTGGGTTATATAACTGCACCACCGGTTTACACTCCGCTCTCAAGGCTCTCTTTTAGTCTGTCGCTGTGAAAGAGTCACAGATTTACTCTTTTTTTCCCATTTCTCAAAAATAAGAGGCCAAAAACGACACAAAAAAACTGTCCGCCCGTTTCTCGGTTTGACGCTAGCTTGTCATGTAGCCCAGCTGTTCAGACTTCAGCTTTGTGATGAATTGCGAGGCTGCTTCTCGCTAATTAGCAAAACTTGCGCACCACTCAAGCGAGTCCACAACAAATCTGTCAAACTTCTGGAAACTTCCCATTCCAATAAACCCTTCTGTGCAATGACTGGCTAGTCCTGTCCTCGTGCTGCAGAGTAGGGATTCTTCACATAGTGTAAAGGATCTCCACCAGGTGGAATTCCAGCCCAACACAAGTCATCCCTCAGCCTCACTGGTGCGACAGGAGTCACAATCATGCAAGTCATTAGAAGTGCTCGTGGTGTCTACCAATGCTGACTGTTGGTTTAGCCTCTAATCTGAGTCATTATGCTAATACAGAGCTGTACAGTATAACAAAACACAGTCAGGCTCCTCCTCCACTGCAGTATAAGATATCGTTGCTGTCCAAAGAAAAACATGTATCTCCATTTTTGATGATTTTCACTTTTATGCCTCATTTGATCACATGAGCTGCTTTTTACACTGTGTGGAAATTTCATGAAGAATAGACCAATAAAAATGGCCCAAAATAGCTTGGAAAGACGTCTGGTTCCATTGACATCCATTCAAATTAAATGAGGTTTTTGGCCTCTCCTGTAAAGTTGACATTTTGGAGATACCTGTTTTTCTTTGGACAGCGACGAGATATATATATATAGGAGAGGTGCAAAGTGTAGAGCAGTATCAGTAAGTATGTGGTTGTAAACAGTATAGATATATAAAGTGTACAGTGCAGGTAGTAGAGCAGCTTAATGTTCAGGTAACATGTCCTAGAGTGGCTGGTTGATCAAGAGCAGTTCCAGGGTAGCGCACTAGCATGGACTGCCCACTCTTAAGAAATAAAATAGCCTACCTGAGCGCAGTGGGCAGGACTTATATGATACATAGACATCACTTCTAATCGGAGTTAAGGAGCGCTTGGATAGCTGGTGGGAAAAGGGGAAATCCTGCAGCCATGTTAGATTGAGTTTGTTGCCTGGAGGATGGTGGAGGTCGAGCTAGCTCGCTGATAGCGGGTTGGCAGGTTATCAGGTGGTGGTGTGCGTGTGTGTGTTATCGCTGGAGAGAGCATGGTGGGGCTGGGTGCTTCCTCAGGGGTCCTAGGTCACAGCTGACACCTGGAAAAGGACGGTTGTTTGTTGTTCTTTTTTTTCCACAGAGGTGTTCCACAGTGTAGCATCAGCAGTGGGGGCACTTGGGAGTGTTAGCACGCAACGCTACATCAAACAAGCTTTGTATGCCCCCTTACCCTGTGACTGTGTGTATCGACACAGCTGCACCTTTCATAAAGGTGAGGAAAAGGCACAATATCAGACAGTACAACTGAACAGCCTATGCAGGTGCAGGTGCTATATGCTGCATTTGGCTGGAACGCATAGCATTTGTGTGGGTTTACGCACTGAAACTACTTCTAATGCATCTAAATGCTCCTGTAAAGATCACAGGACCATTTCACAGGTTCACATCTTGACCTATAGTTCCTATCACCACCACACCACTCTAAAAAAGACATTCAAAGTTTCCCTACAATGAACCCTGTTACAGCCTACAGTCTACATCTTAATGATGGAATTATGGAATGAAACAGAAGGTGAAAATGGATAGACTTGCCCTGCAAGATTGATATATGCAAATGTCCTCTGTTTTGATGTTGTGTATTATAGCTAATTCAGAAAGCAGCTTGGGCTTAAACCCTCTTAATGTGTGTAGCTAAACTACTGTAGGCTAAATATTTGGCTGTATGTGAAACCGTGGACTCTAAATGGGCTCGTTTTGCAACTTAGTTAATAGTTCTAAATGGTATAAGACTTTACTCGTGGACCCCAAGCACCAGCACCCCCCATTTGAATGTAATATACATTTATATTATATATTTGTTTAAATTATTTACATGACATATTTTTGTTGAGATCTAAGATACATTAAATAGAGATTCTGGCAGAAATATAGAAGTTATTACAAATTCTGTAAAACCAGTCAAACGCAGATGTCACATCTCTGTCTGTCTGGTCTTGTTCATACGTCAAACAACGCCCCCTCTGGTTGCTTCAGGTCATTGCATTGCTTTTCCTGCTCCACCCTGGCTCCACCCACTCCCACACCTGATGCTAATTTGTACTCATTTCGACTTCCATTAAGACCCCTTTGTTTGCCTTGCTTGTTGCAAAGTCTCTGTTTATCCCCTCGTGTGTTCTAAGCCGTGTTTCCCTTCTAGTTTTGTTCCCTGTGTTTTGTAGTGTTTGTGTTTCATCTTGAGTTTTTACCCTTGTTTTGCTCCTGGCTGTCGTTCTCTCTCTCTTTCTATGGACATGTCTTTGTTGATACCAACCTATGTTTTGACCCCTGTCTTCTGGACATACTTAAATAAAACCACTATGCGTTTCCAACCTGCCTCAACCCCGACGTTATAGCAGATTAGCATAATGGCCTAGCATCAACTACTGTACATTCTCCTTTTTTAAAGTCACGTATCGATTTTAAAAAGTCAAAGCTAAACCATAATAACTATAGAATCATTTTTAGGCAAATACCCAATATGATTCCAAAATAGGGTGCCCCCTTCCAAATAAAGACCCTGTAACACACAGACTGGGAAATGAATGGTAAGTCTGGAAGAACATCTACATGCTACGTCAGGTGCGTCACGTATCAGAATAGCAGTATACTGTACATGGTATTCCATAAGTGGATGTTAAACATGAAGCTGATTGGAGATCTTGCCATTAGATTTCTTGTGGTTCCCTAAAGCACATTTCAGTTGAGGTGCGGAAGGAAATCTATTTTGTTTTTTTGCCGTCCAGTTATTCCACTGACAGGTAGACTAGGTGTGAGAGGAATGCAACGAGATGGTGAGGAAATAGACTGAAACACAACAGACATTCTACCTTCCAACGTCTGCTCTTTGAAGGCTCTGACAGAGATTGAAGGCTCTGTCAGATAGAGATTTCAAACCCATGTTAGTGCATGAAGAGCATATGTAAGCAAGAGTGCTGCTAGCGGATGGTTCTCTGCCCTCCTCGGATTATAACGTCCTTCAGCATCAGGCTGCACAGGCTGAAGGCCCTCCCTCCAGCACCTTGGCTAAGCTTTTAGAGGAGTGAGAGAGAGAGAGAGAGAGAGAGAGAGAGAGAGAGAGAGAGGCAGCACGGCAGTTTTAGGGAATTAAGACATATTTCTGTGAGTGCTCCTTGCCTTGCTCAACAGATTAGAAATTGAGCCATCACTCTCCAGAAGAGCTGAAACGAGTAAGTGGTGGTTGACAGAAAAAAAGAAAGAGAGAGAGAGAGAGAGAGAGAGAGAGAGAGAGGGGGGAAAGGAACAAGAAAGAAGGAGGTAGTGAAGAGATAGCGGAAAGCTTTTATGTTAGCGTTTAGCCCCTTTAGCAGTTTAGCTGCTCTGCTTCGGCTTCTCCTCTTTCTCCCTGGAGGTCGGCGCTCATTTTAATAATACTCTCCTCGATGCTCTGAGCTTTCGTGTCACGGAAGGTTAAAAAGCGGGATCCCTCGGTGGGGCTGTGCTATTCATTTCCTTTAATTTAGGCTGGTTCGCAAAAAAACAGCTTTACGTGCAAACAATTTGGGCTTTTTCCAGCCAGCGGTAATCCTATTTTCCCTCATCATAGTGGAGAACCTCTACTCTGCAGAGCTCCACTTGCCCCTGCATGGAGTCCAATGGAGGACCACCCTGGAAGTGAAAATGAAAGGTTTTGTTTAAACTAATGGACTGATAGGCTGCGCAGCAAAGTAACAGGCTAAAAGATAGCATCACGCTAAACAGCTCCATTATTAATATCACAGGCTTTAATTAAAGTACTGAATATGTCATTTAAATGAAATACATGCTTCAGATGTCCATGTTCCTGTCAGAAGTAGCATTAAACCCACCCCCTAGCATTAAATCTTCAAACCCCACAGTCCAAAAATAATGGACACCATGTAACACCAGCTTATGAAGCTCCTGAAATGAAATTTATGTTTATGCAGTTTATGTTCAATATTTGAAATGTTTTCTGAAAAGAAACTGTGTATTGTATCATGTGTTGTGATGGCTGACTTTTTATAGATGTGAGGTTTCCCATTGTTTATTGCATTAATGTACAAACTAGGCTAATAAACAAACCAACAAACGTAGCCTTAGCTCTCTGATCACTTTGCGTGTTTGGAGGATCAGGATTATATGGCTACATTAAAGTGCATGTGTAAACACAACCAAGAAGCATTTAAATCAGATTCAAATCCGATCACTCAGACTACTTCAGGAGTTCGTCCGAGTGCAGTAAACAAGTAAACAGTTGCTGATTGGTTTGCACAAAAGAAGCAGGTTTGCATATTCTGTCCCACGTGGCGTTCCGACTTCAGTCCGACTTACCGGAGATGCATTAGAGTACTGAGTTTAAATACACGCAGCTAAAACCTTATCCAGATACCAGTCACATGAAGTGACCAGGTGTAAATGGAGTCTTGGACAAGGATAAATACATGCACATGCTTCCGCAAACCTATAAATCCCATGGTGAGAAAGCCAGTAACAGTCATGACAGCAAGTCGGTTTTCATTGTTGAGCTTTATATCACATGCTTAAAGTTTATATGAGCAATAAGCAGAAATCCAGACATTTATATCATGTGAACTTGATACAGTGCATTGTGAAGTGATTCCGGATCACTTGTAGTGTTGCCATTCTCCCACATAAGATATAGCACATATTTAGAATGCACTCATCTGACATAGTGACTACTGTGAAGCAGGAATACCGGGCAGTCTGATCCCGGTATACCTAAGGTTGTTTTATGCTCTGCCTCTTAATAAGATGGAGCTGTTCATTTGTATAGTCAGATATTTCTTCCTTTCTGTCACGTTGTTCATTGCAAGCTAAGGACCCCTCTACCACATGCCGCTCCCAGGCTGAGGGGGCGAGTACTTCTTACTCTCATGGTTCCTGACGATGAAGGGCTGTGGCATCACTAGGATTTGAACCAAGGATTTCCGGATGATGGGGCACGTAGAAAGTTGCACTGCTGTAGTGCCATTAAATGAGTTTGCTTCTACAATGCAATTCTGTCTATTAGGCACAAGTCACATTGCTCAGAAGGTGCATCCTGCTCTTGGCTGCCTTTCAAGGGTCCTCCACGTTGTCTGGAAATGGAACAGTGATTTTGACGTATGCTGCTGAGAAATGCGGCCTTCGAAGGTCACAGGCCCATAAATGGGACACAGCCAGAGGTATTTCACATTTACATTCTTTCTTGAATGTAGAAAATGATGTGGTTTCAGGCTCCAGAGTGGATTGTCTTGAATCTTATTGATGCCACAGTCCTCCACGACTAAGGGGCTGAGAATAGGAAGCACTCAACCTGGAGTTCTAATCAGCAGGTGGAAAATAGCACTGAACTGAGTTAATCAGATTTACGTTGTTATTCCAGGGAACGGCTTTGGTGTGGCCATGAGTTAGCGATGGTCTTCTGGTTTGTTGTTAGGACACTGTTTGGTGGCTGTTAGATAAGTGCTAGACCATTGCTAAGGCATCCCAGGTGGTTGTTAACTTTTTGCTCGGCTGCTGCTATAGTATCTCTTATGGGTGTTAAGGTGTCACTAGGTGGTATCTGTGGTGGTTGTTATGATGTTGTCAGGTTGCTGCTATGGCATCCCAGGTGATAGCTAAGGTGCTGCTTGTCTGCTGTTATGTTACCACTGGTGTTGGATAAGGTGTTGCTATGGTATTCTTGGTGGTTATTACAGTGCTGGTAGACAGTTGCTTTGGCACCTCTAATGGTTATTAGCTTTTTGCCCGGTTGCCGCTATAGTATTCCTGGTGGTTATTAAGGTGTTTGCTTGGTTGCTGCTATGGTATTCCTGGTGGTTATTAAGGTGTTTGGTTGCTGCTATGGTATTCCTGGTGCTTATTAAGGTGTTTGGTTGCCGCTATGGTACTCCTGGTGGTTATTAAGGTGTTTGGTTGCTGCTATGGTATTCCTGGTGCTTATTAAGGTGTTTGGTTGCCGCTATGGTATTCATGGTGGTTATTAAGGTGTTTGGTTGCTACTATGGTATTACAAAAGTTTGTTAAGGTTTTGCTTGGCTGCTGCTATGCAATGCCTGGTGATTATTAGGGTGTTGCTAGGTTGCTAGGTGTCCCAGGTGGTTGTTAAGGAGTTGTTGGCTTGTTGCCATGTTTTGCCAGATAGTTGGAATGGTTGTTGCTAAGAGATTGCTACGGTATCCCAGGTGGTTGCTATGATGTTGTTCATCTGCTGCTATGGCATTCCTGGTGGTTCCCAGGTGGTTGCTAAGATGGCTAAGATTTAGACTGTGTGAAAATAATAGCTTAAAATTCATAAAAATAAAACTGGAATTTCCTATTTGACAGAAATGTTCCATATACAGCTTTATTTGATCAGTCAGAGAACCAGAACAAATGCATACATCAGGCTGGTGCGACAGTCTTTTAAGCATGGAGAAGTACCAGCCTGCTCATGGTCTGATTATGTGATATATGGAATGTGTGTGCAATAATAAGGGCATTTCCCTTCACCAGTGATGATGTTCTGCACATTTAGCACTTGAACCTTCCACACATATCAACCCACATCAGCACCACAATTAGCTCTTTCCCTCCCTCTTTCCATCGCTCTATCACTCTTTCCATCTCTCCACCGCTCCATCTCCACCGGTGCTGCGATTTCAAACAGTCGGCTCGACTCCCACACAAGCGCTGAAGTGGAGGTTGCCAACCCCGGAGAGGCTGACACCATGTGTGTGTGTGTGTGTGTGTGTGTGTGTGTGTGTGTGTGTGTGTGTGTGTGTGTGTGTGTGTCTGTCGTATTTTATGAGGATATCAAGTGCAGCTACTGCGGACGTTCTAAAGAGAAGAGGAACAGCCGGGAGGGACCACTGTCTCTACTTTCCGTGAACGAGCTAGGAGATCAAAGAGAGAGAGAGGGAGAAAGAGAGAGAGAGTATGAAAGTGAAAGAGAGAGAGAGTGAGAGAGAATGAGAGCGAGCTTCCCCCTCTGTCTGAAAGCTGGAGAGGCAGCCGAAGCCTTTGATCCTCCATCGCTGTGACCTCCAAATGAACCGCAGCTCTACTCCCATGGAGACCCTGCCAATATGGCGGCGCGCTTCTGATTAATAAACAACTTCATTTAAGGCCACATGAGAAACGGAAAAAAGTCAATTACCAAAACACGTACTCCTCCGCAGGGATGGGATTTTATCATCTATTCTATCCTCTAGAACTCTGTCTAAAGGGACCGCAGGACATATAGATGTTTTAAATGTAAAACATCAGCTATAAGTTATCATCTGTGTGGTTTGTTATTATTTCAGTTCAGCTATAAAAGTAATTTAATTATTATATCATCATTTAAAAAAAACATGATCTCTGAAATGGCAACTTTACAGGAGAGGCCAAAGTTTCATTCAAAATCGTTTAATTTTAATGTAAATCAAGGGAACCAGATGTTTTTCAAGCGTGTTTGGGCCGTTTCTGTTGGTCAATGGTCCATGAAATTTTACACAGCGTAAACATATACATATACATTTATGGCATTTAGCTGACGCTCTTATCCATAGCGACTTACAATGCAAGTCATATTACATGTAGGCCAATGTAGTGTTAGGAGTCTTGCCCAAGGACTCTTATAGTCACCCACACTAGGATTCGAACTCCAGTCTCCCACATGTGGTGATGGTTCCCAGGCAGGTAGTGGTGTTACCTGCTGAGCTACACCAACCACTACACGGTAAACAGCAGCTGCTGTGTTCAATTGGTGCATAAAAGAACAAAATAAACATCAACAAAAAATGAAGATACATGTATTTCATTGGACAGCGAGGATAATGATAATTTATAGCAATGTCACTTTTACACCTTTTCCAAAAACAAAACATGGAGAAATAGTTCATTACAAGCATCATAAACTATCTCTTCATCTAAAACCTGAGTTGAGATGTTTTTGGATCATGAACCTAACATAACTACAGGAAATGGGTAAAGGTTGTTTTTTCTTTCCCTTTAAGTTAGGACAAAAATAATCAGGATGATATTATATCTTCTTTCACATGAAAGGTTTAACATCCTTTAAATCAGTTTACCTCTCTGGTTAATGCTTAGAGAGTTTGAGAGTTATATACACGACCTATATACAAACTGTATAGCACCTTTCTTACTGAGCAGCAATTCCAGCTCCTTCTTACAAACACATAACATTAAAAGTGTTATTGAATATTAAATAATAAGACTACTGAGATCCAGCACCTCAGAAAGGGATTCGCAAAGACAGTTACAAATAATTGATTGAAAAAAAGAGATTCGATGACATAAATCCATTGAATGTTTCAGCAGCTGGAAACGATCTAAATGTTTGGTTTGTTGATAACCGTTTGGTTCTCTTTCTGAGCACTACTACCTGACTTCATTACTTTACTGGGAGCCTGTGTAGTAAGTAGAAGACTGGAGTAAAATCCTCGGTTCTCTTAGTTCTTATAAGAATTCTATCAAGTGCATTTCAAATAAGGATGATGAGAATAAAAATTAAAAAACAACAATATATTTTCTTCAAACTCAAAACATGATGAAATCTCTTCTCTCTTAGTGAACTAGCTTGCCTAACCTAATTAAAGTACTATTGTATTATATGTGTAATTACCCTGCATAACCATGTAATTACATAAGTAATAAAAATAAACTACTTTCAGATTCGACTTACACTCTGTTCTGCACTTTTCTGTTATGATTCTGTTTCTGATTCTGTAATTTTTTTTTTCACATTTACTCTTTCATGGACTGAAAACAGATGTTTACAAATGGACCAAACTAGTACGCCTATGTGCTTATCCTTAGAATTAGAGTTTGCTGTTCTATTCTAATTTAATTTTAGAATTACTTGTGTAATTACATGGCATAACTATGCAGAGAACTCATTTCTATGTACCCAGTGAACAACACTTACATCTGATGTTCACTCTGAGTCTGCAATTACTCTTCCTCTTTCTTTTGATGTCGAGAAATGAAAGACACATGGCAAACCTGTAAAAGATTATTTTTCCCTTCTGCAAATTAAGACCCAACAATCATTTGCCATCACATTCAAATCATCTTCTGCTTACAAAGACGAAGGTGGTGTTGATTGAAAGTGTAGAATCAACACAGTGGAATATCAGAAGCACAGACCAGAGCCACAGCACAGAATGTAAATCAACTGTAAAGGTGATGCAGTACGTGACAAACTACCGCATTAATGATGTAATTACTTGACGTAATTAAGGATGTAATTAATAAACCATGGTAACAACTCCAACAACTTCTAAGGCCCAAAGACTTGATTCAGCAGTGTCAGGATCTCCTCCAAAAATGACTTCAGCAACATCCTGCTCGTCTGGTCTTAATGATAATGCACACCTGGCGTCTCAAAGCCTGGCCATTTCCACCACTGGCAGCATGCAGCTTGTCCAGCAGCTTCAAACTTTAGTGGAAAACATGGACTCAACTAGAACTTCTCCTGATGCTTAAAGGGAAAATAAAGATGATGAGAAAAAAGAGAAAAGTTTGAGAATGGCCCAAAACCAGTCAGTTTGACGCAGTCACTGAACTCTCCCCTTTCAAAACTGTGCAACTCCCTCCTTTCTCTCTTTACTTCGCTCTCTATCTGCGTCTCTTCTTTCCTCCCCTTTGGGTATTTCATCCAATATTGATGTCCTCTCTCCTTTTTTCTCAAAGTGTCATCTTAACTCTAACAAGCTTTGAAGCCAGGGAGTTTGACACCGCCGAATGTTGTAAAACTAAAATAAAAAAGCATCAACCTGTCTCCTCCAATGTTCCATAGCTTTATAGGTCGAGTCAAATTCTACCCAGAAGATATATCGATAAAGACGGCAAAAGACGTTCATAAACACTGTGACATATTGAATAACTAGTTTACTCTGACTCCTGAATGAATGAGTTCTTGACAGTGCTCTTAAGAATGAAACAGATGGAAATAAGTACTTTGTTAATGTGTTACAAACAAGGAAACGGAACGGCTGATTTCTGGAGCGTTGGAAAAAATCTTAGGAAGGGTCATGTTGGACTCCACCAAATAAAAACATTAAAGGTTTTCAGCATTTGAAAGGATGTACTGTATAACCTAATTAAGCCAGCAGTGAAAACCCTGATGTTATTTCTAGAAATAAGTAAAAAAAAAAAAAAACTTTAAAAAATATTCACTAATTAAATTAGTTGCCATCACATAATGTGGCCAAAGTGTTTGCTCCACCTGGTTGAAAGTTCAAGTGTACTTATTTTAGTAAGTAGAAGAAACTAAAAAAGACAAGCAATAAGAGAATACAGGGCAGAGTTACCCAGAATTCCTAGCAAGTTTATAGTGTATTTGTCACGCTTTCGGGTTTCCCCAGCTCCTCTGCTCTCCTGGACTCCATTTCCCAGAGTGCATCATCCGATGACATCACACCCACATGTCCCCAGCCATCCAATCAGCACCACTCTAGGTCACCTGAGTTTTAGCCAGCTGCATCCACTTAGCCTCAGTATATATACTCCTCTCAAACACTTCCTCATTGCGAAGTTTTGCCAAACCTAGTTTGCATCTCTGAGTGGTTCTCTTCTGTTTATGCTGGCTTTTTTGACTCCCTTTGGCTTTGATCTCTTCTTTTGCTTATCCCTTGTTGGTTTTCTCTCTTATTCTACTCTCTGGCTATTGACCTTTGTTTGTAACTTTGACCATTGTCTTGCCTAGCCCTTCTACCTTGGTTGCCTCGCTGCTTGTGTACGCGTGTGCTTAATAAAGGCTATTTGACTTTTAGCTCGTCGCGCGTCGGTCCAGGTTCGTTGTCCTTGACAGTATTTCTAGTTTATTTCTGTTTACTAGCTGTTTTTTAATAAACCATGCATTAACATGTTATAAGTGGGTTAAATGCATACTGTACATGTGTTGGGAGTCCTAGGGTGTTTTCTTTTCCATCTCATTATAATTATTTCTGTTGTAAAAATGAAAGGAAAAATACTGATGTAGTCACTTAAACTTTAACGGTTGAGTGTATTTAACTCTGTATATGTATAATGTATAATTTTATTAACCTTAGGAAATAGTTTTTTAAAAAATAATTACCAATAACCTTAAATACTTTCAGTAAACTTAACTCGTTAGGGTTTACAATGCGTAAGACTGAGTAGTCTGCCTACAGTTGAACAGTCCCCTCACATACAGTATCCTTAAGGCCTGAAACTTCATTAAGAAGATTCACTCTATGGCCCAGAGTATGTGCTCATCTAAACGTGTAACTTTTTGGACATTCCATTCCAAATCCATGGGCATTAATATGCAGTTGGCTCACCCTCTGTAGCCACAACAGCCTCCACTTTTCTGGGACGGCTGTCCACCAAATTTTGGAATGGGTCTGTGGGAATTTGTGCCCATTTGGGCAAAAGAACATTTGTGAGGTCAGGCACTGATGTTGGATGAAACAGCCTGGCACACAGTCAGTATTCCAGTTCATTCCAAAGCTGTTCAGGTCAGGGCTCTGTTCAGGAAACTGGAGTTTTTCTATACCAAACTGTTCAAACCCTGTCTGTCTAGAGTTCACTTTATGCACAGTGGCAAAGTTTCCAAAAAGTTGGAGGCATATAATTGTTGAAAATATCTGTATGCTGAAGCATTAACATTGGTGGCATGTTGACACTGTGCATTTCGGTAGGCAGCATTCTCCTGGCATCCCCCAAAGCCAGATTTGTCCATCAGTCTGACAGATTAGTCACTTCAGAGTTCAGTGTCAGAACTCATTGTTCCTGCTCTATGTGTTTATGTGGTCTGCCGCTTTGTGGTTGTTGTAGTTGCTCCTAGATTTTAATGACAGTAATAGCATATACAGTTGACCGAGGCAGATGTAGCAAAACAGCAATATCACAAACTTACTTGTGGCAAAGGCGGCATCCTAGTGCCACTTTTAAATGCGTTGTTGTACAGAAACTTAGCGAATCAGAATTGTTGATGCCACTAAAAGCTACTGTTTAGAAAGCACGAGACAGTTCTGCCTGAAAATGCTGCCTGAGATAATGCATTATTTATATGCAGGGGTTGGACAATGAAACTGAAACACCTGGTTTTAGACCACAATCATTTATTAGCATGGTGTAGGGCCTCCTTTTGCGGCCAATACAGCGTCAGTTCATCTTGGGAATGACATATACTATATATAGGATAGTGGCCAGGTCACTACGTGATGCTGGTGGAGGTTGGTCCTTCTTGGTGGTATGCTGACATTACCCTGGATACCGTGGCTCTTGATACATCACAAAGACTTGCTGTCTTGGTCACAGATGCGCCAGCAAGACGTGCACCAACAGGTTGTCCTCTTTTGAACTCTGGTATGTCACCCATAATGTTGTGTGCATTGCAGTATTTTGAGCAGAACTGTGCTCTTACCTGCTAACTGAACCTTCACACTCTGCTCTTACTGGTGCAATGTGCAATTAATGAAGATTGACCACCAGACTGCTTCAGTTTCATTGTCCAACCCCTGTATAGTTTTGTGTTGAATTATAATTATTACCAAATGCCAACACTCACTCACCCCTACTAGGAACACTGTACTAATGCTAGGTAGGACCTCTGTTTGCTCATCATTTCATTGATGGATGGATTTCACAAAATGGAAACATTCCCATTCTGGTCCATGTTGCTGTGTCATGTCTGACTTTTCAGGTGCACTCATACTTGGAATCTCCTGTTCTACACAAACTAAAGATCTTTCATTGGATTTAGAGCCAGTAACTGGTAAAGCCACTGAGGAACAGCAAACTCCTTCTTATGTTCACAAAACCAGTTTGTGTTGACCTTTGTTTTGTGGCATAATCATGCTGGAAGTAGCCTTTGGAATATGGTAATCTGTGGCCATGAATGGATGAACATGGTCAACAAGAACAGTCTGTGGCATTAAAGTGATGACTGATTGATATTAACAGCACACACCATTACACCACCTTCACCAGCCTGGACTGTTCACACAAGGCAGCTTCATGCTGTGTAGTGAGGTACTGTACTTTTAAAATATGTTTCTTCAGACTTCAACTAACCAGTCTTGGTGAGGCTGTGTCCACTGCAGCTTTAGCGTGGCTGATAGCAGTAACGTGACCGTCTGCCGTTGTAGCCCATCCACCCCAAGGTTCTGCATTCTGAAGAGCTTTTCTGCTCAACATTTGAGATACAGTAGTTAAGCCACTCAGGTCATTCTCTTTTGAGTTCATCCATAAGGCATTTCCATCCACAGAACTGCTGCTCATAGGAGGCTTTTCTTTTATTCCACCATTCTGAGAAAAGTCTAGAGACTGCTGTGTGTGAAAATCACAGCAGATCGGAAGTTACACAAATGCTCACACCAGCCCGTCAACACCAACAGTCATGCCGCGTTCAAATGATGTGAACATGTAAACATTACCTGAAGCTGTTGGTGCGAATCAGCCACACAGTTGATTAGGAGACTACATAAATAGGTGTGCAAGCGTTGTTAAGAAAGTGCTTGCTGGGAGTATAGACATCACTATTCTATTCTATTTAGAATCAGTATATCGTTGCTGCCCAAAAGGAAAACAAGTATGTCTAAAATGGCAACTTTACAGGAGAGGACAAAAACCTCATTTCATTTTAATGTAAGTCAGTGGAACCAGACTTTTTACCTAAGCACTTTTAGGCAATTAAACTCAATGTAAACGGCAGCTATATATATAAAGTAGATTTCACTGCTGCTGTGAAGAAATCTCATTCTAAAAAGTTTCATTGCAATGCACCATCGGATTCTGTTACCATCTCAGCTGAATTGGAAAGCCTCTTTACTTACAGTAGGCTTAACTAATAGTTGCGAGTGGTGAATTAAAACAACATGCCAACTGGCTAACTGCTATGTAGAAGTTGCCTGTAAATACCCATGCCAGAGCACTGCAAACCAGGTGCAGGCTGGCAACAAAACGCAGCCCGGGAATACTGTTTCTGTTGAGCTAATGGGTGAAATGATGAGTTTCCAAGGTTTTTCCCAGGTTTGTGTGCATGGAAAGAAAATCTATAAAGTGGAATTGTAATGATTACCTGAACAACATGTATCTCCATTTTTCTTGTTTTTTACTTTCATGCATCATTTGATCACATAAGATGTCGTTTACATCGTGTGAGGATTTCATGATGAACGGACCAAAAGAAATGCCTCCAAACTGCTTGGAAAAAATCTGGTTCCACTGACATACATTAAAGTTAAAGCAGATTTTTATACTCTACTGTAAAGTTGACATTTTGGACATAGTTGTTTTAATTTAGACTGTGACAATATATAAAGTGTCTACCCAGAATTACCTAATATATATATGTCTATTAATCAATAAGTACAGATATTCATACATCTCTTTAGCTTCTTATTATATCTTATTGTACTTCTCCCTAGTTAACTAATACTGGTTAACAGGCTGGACTCTTGTTACACGTCATACATGTGTGACTCACCAAATTCCTTGTATGTGTGACATACTTGGTGAAATAAAGATTTAGATTTAGATTTTATTATCAGATTTATTCACAATAATTGTTTTCACCATCTTCTGTAGATTGGCTATATAAATCTTTTTGTCAGCCAGTTGTAGTTTGCATGTTCTCCCCGTGTTTGCATGGGTTTCTTCCAGGTACTTCAGTTTCCAGTTCTTTTGGCACACCTTCTTTGCACCACCTGCTGCAGGTTTGCTCTTTCTATCCATGTTTTGGCATAGAATTCTAGCTGGTACTTGTAACAGGTAATAGATAGAGCCATACTGCCTAAGTGCTTCATACTTGTAAAAGACACTAGCAAAATCCTACCTGCTCCAGAGCTAGTGGCTTGTGGAGTAGGGGGTGGTTCCCCAAGCACCTCGAAAGAGTCAAGGAACTGGAACTTCTCTTTATCTCCAAGTTATGAGGATAAACAGAGTGAAGGTACAAAGGAATCAGACAAACTCTATTGGCTGTAGCCGAACTGCTAGCCTAGCTCTCCTTTGTTACCAGTTCACTCACCTGAAGCTGGCTACCATCACACATCAAAATAAAAGCACAGTGGATCCTGGGATGGCACCTTCTACCTGACTTCACCATCCATGTTGCTGCTGCTAAGACGACCTACTGCCGGTGTTGTGAAAAAGCCTGGACCATAAGGAATATCCCCAAACCTTCAAAATGGCCAGAATTGCCCCACTACCTGATCATTCCTTCGCATGACATCAAAAGCTAACAAGTCACAGTCATCCAATAAAGAGTTTCCTCATGTAATATTTACAGACCTGATATTGATCTTTATCCAACTCAGAAACTACTCTTCTTCCACACAGCCAAGTCACTCATGTGAAACGTCTACAGAGTTCATTCCCCTTTCTGTTCCTAATAAACACCTGAGACTTGTCAAGGCCAGATTTATTCAAAGCTAAATAAATTTTTCCTGGGGATATGACTCTTAAGTGGCACCATTGGTACACAGTGACAGATCAGTGCAAATGTGTCAAACCAGAGCTGTCATACACCTGCACTCTACACCTACACTTACAGGCAGCATTTCAATACAGCCTGACCTGGCATTCTTATTAAGGTGATAATAAGACACAGCAATTGAATTCACACCCTTTACGGTGTGAACTTCCCTAAACAATTTAGCACACACCTTTACACACTTAAATAACTGGAATGACTGTCAATCTCAACATATCTTCAACCAGTGTGTTACACACACAGGGACTGTGTCTCAGTAAGTTCACACCTATTAAACATGCAGCATACTGCGGCGTCTCGCTACCAGCTTGGGGAAGAGCGGGCATGGTCATGCAGAGTGGTGAGAGCGAAGCCTTCTGGGAGAACACCTGTCACGCTCTAACTCATAAGAGTCCCTGGTGACATATATGTCACAAGCCCTTAAAAGTCAGGAAAGTTCTTATATAGCCTTATCCTTCACTTATGATCACATATGATCCCAAAATGACCTATACTGAACATCCCGGACGCAGTCAGTGGTTGGTGTAGCTCAGCGGATAACACCACTACCCTCCAGGAAACCACCACCACCACATGTGGGAGACTAGGGTTCAATTCCCGGTCTAGGTGACTATGCTGTGCTACACCAATAGGAGTCCTTGGGCAAGACTCCTAACACTACATTGACCTACCTGTAATATGATTACCCTTGTAAGTCGCTCTGAATAAGAGCGTCAGCTAAATGCCGTAAATGTAAATCCCGGATGCAGTCACATGACAATTTGTGAACATGTGACCTCATTTATAAAATGCTGATGTGATCTGTCAGTGCATGAGACCAAACAACTCATTTGTTTATCTAGTAGGTCTGTTATTAACCCATTTAAGCATTTAATGCTTTGAAAACATGCCCTGTATTACATAGAATCCATTCTGGCCCCATATCTAGAACACAGAATTGCAAAATGGTTGTTGAGACATATGCTACATCAGTATTTAGACCTTAAATTGGACCTGTGTTTGGCCTGTCCGTTGTAAAGGTTCTGTGTTGTTTACCCGAATGTTAAGCTGGTTCACTTTTGTGTGTATCTGTTCCTGGTGTTGATCACAGCTTGTGCTCCTGGTTTTTGGTATATGGTTATGTCTCTGATATTTCCTTCTCCTTCTCCTAATAAACCCACTTTGCACATGTAACATGCTTTAGCCCCATTGTTAGAATATAGAGAGAATACAATGTTGTGCGAATCATTTAAACTCTATATTTAATGGACAAGTTCCTGTAAAGGACTGACGGCCTGTCCAGAATGTTTCCTGCCTTGTGCCCACTGAATGCTGGGATAGGCTCCAGTGTCCCACGGAACTCAGAGGGATTTGGATCCCATTCTTGTTTAGATTTCAGCTGCTCAGCAGTTTGGGGTCTCCTTTGTGTGTGAAATGTTTTCAATGTGTGAGGAACAGTCTATGCTGCTGTAATGCATGAACATTTTTGGTAAATGTTGATCCAAAACCTGTACTTATTGTCCAGCATTAATATCGCCTTCAAAAATAAGCAACACGCCCATGCTATGGGCAATGGATAGATGGATGGATAGATGGATGGATGGATAGATGGATGGATAGATGTATAGATGGATGGACGGATGGATAGATGGATAGATGGATAGATGGATGGATAGAAGGATAGATGGATAGATGGATGGATAGATGGATGGATGGATGGATGGATGGATAGATGGATAGATGGATAGATGGATGGATAGAAGGATAGATGGATGGATGGATGGATGGATGGATAGATGGATAGATGGATGGATGGATGGATGGATGGATGGATGGATAGATAGATACTTTATTGATCCCAGAGGAAAATTCAAGTAACACCTACCTTACCACTATGGATGCTGGCTTCTCACTTGTACGCAAATTTAAAATGGACATATATGACATATATATAATTTCTCAGTTTCAACATTGGATATATTGTCTTTATACTGTTGTTTATCTGGTTTAAATGATGACACATTATCACATTCTGGGGTTTTTGTTTGTTTACAATTTACGACCCAACTTGTTTGGAAACGGTGCCTCTTCCACGATGAAAAATTGCACTATTTAGCTAAACTTGCCAACACTGTTCAACAGTCACCTTTGAGGAATAGGTTAATATCTTACCTGACCCATATACCTGAAACTTAACACCGCGCTTCCTTGTTGCAGATCTGAATTACAAAAATGGCCCTGCTTAGTTTATCATTCAATCATGCTTCTGGCTTTTATGCATCTGTTTATGCCAACTGAATGAATTCCCTTAGCAAAACGAAACAAACTTTGCCAGTTTGATTGTCTGGAAAACAGCACCCAATCAAGACAGAAGCAGACGCAATCAGACGAGAGTAGACCTATTTTATTTCCCTTGTTAGGGTGTAGCACTAACCATCACAGGTAATTGCACATTGTCATGTGAAAGTGCAGTGACTTTTATCTCCCTGTAATTACAAACCAGCAATATGTCCAAAGGTTCATACAGCATCGTCATGAACATACGGCACATTAGTCACAGCAGAAATGGCTTCCGATATCGACTCGTCTAACTGGTCCACGTAAGATTACTGCATTCAGAAGTAGACGTTATCTCTCACTCAGTCAATGCCGGCTCTCGATATTCCCCCGGATGAAGTAATGATTAGCCTGTCTGATGTGTATCACCTTTGACAGTAACGATTCGTGCTGAGAGCGTGTGGTTTTTATTCAAATGAAGAATTGGTTTCTGGTCCATGGAGCTCAAAACACACCAAGCAGTGACTGAGCTGATGATTGGCCATCACAGCACTTCATCTTTCATCTGATCTGCTTCAGCTGATATTCCACTCACAGAACCTTCTTTTTCTCTTACAAGTGAAATGGACTTGCCATATATGAAATAAAGAAGTATGTGTTTTAGGCCTGATCCATCTCAGGCTGAGCACTGGAATGGACTGTATAGAAACTAGATTGACCTCTCGACCAAAGTCACTATAGTAACAGCTTTCTGTCTATCTTATCAAACCCATTTCTTTTTATAGTCTAGACTCAATCCTATGATCCAGCAACTGTTCCTCATTGTTCAGTAAATACAATAAATAAATACTTCTTTCTTTTATACATTATACACAACAGCTACTGTTTATACTGTATTAAATTTCATGATGAATGGACCAACAGAAATGGCCCAAAAGTGCATGGAAAAAGTCTGTTTCGACTGACTTTTGATTGATTGACTAAAATTACATGCTGTAATTATTCAAATCTTGATTCAGCTAATGAGTTATATAATCTCAACAAAGCTTGTGGTGTTGGCTGACTTTCTTTAACTTAGCTTCCATTCAAACAGGTACCTGGTAGACTGCAGTTAAATATGAGGGCAATTTCCTGTAGACTGGGATTTTAGGCACTACTGGTAGACCCGTATTACCACAGGCTTCCATACTCCTGCAGATTCAGCTCCTTCCTTCACACTATGGTTTTTAGCTGCCCGAATACAAACACTTCTTTTAGCCAGTCATTAACATCTGCTTTGTGAGAAATTTTCCACACATGGAACGAGACATTCATTGCACTGTACATCTTCTCAGTCAATGAATTCTGTCGCACGCCCCGCAGTAATACATCTTTTCCTGCAGGAATTTATAGCCCCATCATCGTCACATGCAAGGTGATGGATATTTTGTCTGGTAATATAATCTCACAAAATCTGGGCTAATAAACAAACTGACAAATGTAGTTTTCACGCTTTGATAAAGTGATCAAAATAGACTAATGTTGTGAGCCCACATATGTCTTACTCTTCATGACAGTAAATAAAATTTTATTGATGATCTCTTAACAGCATCTACATGCATCTACCAGGTTTATTTAACCAACAAATACAGATGTTTGTGTTATGCGAAAATGCAACAGAAATAAAATACCTGCTTTCACCTTGCTTGTGTCACACTTGATGGGAAACAACAAGCATCTCTAAGTGGTACCTACACCTTGCACTGCATCACATCTGGTGTAAAATGGTGCTGCCTACAGTATAGGAGTATACAGAGAGGTATCAAGTAGAAGCATGGGGAATAAACATGTGCACATCAATGTGTATGCACCACAGTGTTGACCCCCAGATCATTTCCTTATAGATCAATACGTCAATACAGCTTAGAGGATTGTTGCATCCTTAGTCGTTATGAGTGAAGAAATGAAGTTTGGGCACACCTACAAGCTCTAATGGTTTAAGGGGAGGGGTTAAATTGGATCTTGGGTTTGGTTCTTGAGGGGAAATGGAGTTGAGGTCTTTTACTCTAATTTAATCAAACTCTATAATGTGATAACCTGCACAGAGGCTTGTATATGGTTCTACATAGTAACACTTGGAAAATGGTTCTATATAGCACCAAAGGATTGCGAGGCAAGCTTGTAAAAAATAGAACAACACTTTCACAAGATGAAGATGGTTCTTCAAAAAAATGCATTTTATAAAAGGAATGGAGAAGGAACCATTAACAATAGTAGAACCTTATTTGGCACTATATAGAGCCATATACAATACATTCTTCATCAGTCTGAAACACAATTTCACCATGCAGAGAACCGTTGAAGCATGCAATTGGTTCCATTTAAAACCATTGTCTTTACTAAGGAACCTTTAAAAAGCTATTTTTTAAATGTGCAGATTAATGGCCCTATTTTTTCTGAATACCCAAAACAAGATAAGCCTTTTCTTAGGCATTATATAATGCAGTCAATGTTTACTGTCAGTCTTGGTAAATTAGAATAGGTGCTTCATTATTATAATCTCCTTCCAGTAGTTTGCACAATAAACACAAAAGATTGAACCTTTGCCATTTTGCATATACACAAAAGCATCATTGGGCTTATTTAGCAACCCACAACAATGGTTTCTGTTTGTGATGACTGAAATGTTAAGCTAATCAGAATCACTTTGTAAAAGCAAATATTTTGTTTACATTTTCAGTAGTTATATCTGGCAGCATGGCTCTGTTCTGGGACCTCCCTACCTCTCCATGTGCATACACGGAAGGCCTACAGCAGGAAGAGCAGCAGAAAGACCCCCATAAAAACTGTACTAGGCGAACCTCCAGCCAACAAGAGGAGCTGCCATCCAACCGAGTGGGAAGACATCTCCACTAAAGCAGCAGAATAAACACCAGCTGGCAAGAACAACAGCTCTCCCGGCTACACATCAAACTACAGATTAATGAAAATCCCAGATTCGAAAACCCAGAAACAACCTCCAGGTGCTGAAGTGAAAGAAAGAAAGAAAGAGATTTTGTTCCAAACGCTTCACAGTAAAAGCCCAGGACTGTAACTTGAATTCACAGCCAGTACCATGCCATGGAGATTCACCACACAAAGCCTGGACACATATGAGCTTACCAGGAAACATGGCTTGCAGGGGAAGCAGCTAGAATGGACTAGCTAAGGGGTCTTAAATGAGCACACTGATAGATTAAGCTAATTGCATGCATAGTGGTGATAATGATGCTCTGCAGACAATTGACTTAATTTATCAGCAGGCTTAAAAACTGGTGATTTGAGATTGTGGTCTGAGCTTGAATATGTGGCCTTTCTGAACTAACGCTATACACTCAGTTAAATCTGTCCCTAATATTTCATCAATTTAACTGACTTACACATGTATTTTAGATAGGAAAGCTCGAGTTTTCTTCCCGCTCAACTTTTTGGTAGAGTACATTTTGAGACAGTGTATATTAATGAAGAAGGTGTCTCACTGTGCCATCTCTACCAAACGGCAGGCCTCTTTTAATAGATAAACCGATGCTCTTTTCATCCATAGAGAAAGCATGCAACAAGTAAATCACTCCACACATGTAGATTGTTGTTGGTCGAATTTTTTAAGGTAAACTTATTGTATTGGCACATAATTGTTTTAAAGATTTTCCAAAAAAAAAAAAAGCTTTACCAAACGGTATTAATTTTTAATTTTTTTTTAATGTCATTAAAATGTATGTGGTTTATTATTATTGCCCCAAACAAACAAACAAAAAAAATATTTTTTCTTGGTAAGAATGTTAATGGGTTAAAAGGAAAAGAAGGGTTCTTGATGTCAGATGGGTAACATCATAGTTTGGAACAGTTTATTTTGGTAGTTTGAAGGGTTCAGTATGATTTAGATCTTCCTCTGAAAAGTTATTTGGATATTTTAGCTCCAAAATTGGCAAAAAAAGAAATTATGAATGGAGTACCCGATAGACCATTAATCACAACTTCACATTACACCACATACACTGAACAAAATGGTGCCTACACTGTTGACACATGGAAAAATAGGCGTCCCCACCTGTTTAAATGTGTCAAAAAAGTCAATTGAACTGATATAACAGGATATAGGCCATATTAGTATACCAGGCTTGAAATATGACAGCCATGTATATGACTGACTGGAAAATTACATTACATTGAATTTAATTGCGCAATACGCATCATATCATATTTGAATAATGCATCTATAAAACCACACCAGAAGATGAATCTAAATCCAGCACTAAATTCAATTAGCCTCCACCACTCTGAATAGCCATCCACATCGTCTTTATCGAATCCTCTTGAAATTACACAGAGCGGAAGTTATAAGTGAATTCAAAAAGCGTGCCAGGATTTATTCTTTATATATGGTCAAATCGATTGTGTCCTTTCCGCAAATGAAAAATTAATCCACGACTCAATATGTAATCTTGCGCCTTGTGTCTGTATCGCTGTGTTGTCTTCTTCTAGCACCATAATGAATGTCTCGCCTGAAGCAAACATTCTCTTCTCCTTTCTCCGATCCCTCACTGGACAAAGGATCTGCTAAAAAAAAACTGGCCAGCTTTCACTTGGAACTCAAAGACAAACCTCATAGAACAAAAGAGCAGCGGTATCTCTCCAGTGATAGATCTGCACCCTAATGGAAACTTTAACTTTGCCCAATGCTAACCATTAGTGAAAGTCAGAAGGGGGCGGTTAGATTGATTCCGGCTTCACAATGCTCACTGGCTTTGACTGTCTTTCATTTGTCGTTCCCAATGTTAGCATTTTCTGGATGAAGAAGTGTCCCAGTATTGCACTACACAATGCTAACAATTAGTGAAAGTCAGCAAGGACCAGTTAGCACAATGTCAGCTTCATGGTGCTAAATGTTTCTTTATCTTATTTCCCAAAGCCAACAATTAATGAAAGTCAGCAAGGGCCAATTAGAATGGCGTCAGTTTCATGATGCTAAGTGGACTTCCATTCTGTTTCCCAGTTCTAACAATTAATGAAGGTCAGTAAGGACCAGTTAGCAAGATATCAGCTTCATCATGCTATCTGGCCTTTACTGAATTTCTGGCATCATTAAAGTCATTGGCCCTTTTTTGTGCAGTACTCTTTTATCTGATTACCAATGATGACTGTTAGCAAGGGACAGTTAGCATGGTGCTTTATTGTGATAATTGGCTTTGACTACATTTCATTTTCCCTTTAGCAGTGTTGGAATTCTTGGCCAAATTATTTTTATATTCTGTTGCCTATTTTTTTATGATCTGGTGGAAGTAAGCAGAGACTATGTAGCATAGTTAGCTTCAGTATGATAACACACCTTACCTTATTTGTCATTACAGATTTTGCAGAAGTGATCATGTCTTATGCAACACAGAACACATAATTACTGAAAGTCATCAGGAGACAGTTAGCATTGTTATAATGCTAGCTTAGCTTTAATGTATTCTATTTATCATTACCAGTGTTACCAATTTAATGAGAAGTCTTCATCTATTGTGTTACCCAAAGCAAATAATTACTGAACATCAGTCTGAAAGCCCAGAGACAGTTGGCCTAATAAGCCTCATAATGCTAACCAACCATGCGTCCATCTTTCATTTAATGTTACCAGTGTTATCATTTTGGGGGAAATGCTTATTTATTATTTTACCCAGTTACTAACAGTTACTGAAAGTCAGTATTGACCACCATAATTTCAGCTTTACAATGCTAGCTAACCATTTTTTTTTTTTTTTTTTTTGCCACTTTTTTTTGCCAATGCCACTCCTTTATTATCATGGAGAATATCAAAAATGGAAGTAGTGAAAGTGCTAATCCTACACCATTCATTCATTAATTACTACAATGACTCAATGATTTCAGGTGCTGATATTGAAACCTTCCCCTCCTTCCTTCCTTTCCACCACCATCAGTTTGGTCCCTATCCAGTTGTCCAGTGGGGGTGGGCCTTTCCCTTTGAGTCTCAATCCAGCAGGATTCAGGAGGGTCTTGACACTCTAAGATCTATGGAGCCTATGCCAAAGACTCTTTTATTTCTGCTGAACAGTCATCTTAACTTGTAAAATCCCTTCAACTTGCTGGTAAACCTGTGGAGTTGATCATTCAACAACACCACACCCTAGAATCTGCCACACAATTCATGAAAGACCTTCTGCCGTGTGTAAAAATGCAGACACTGGTCACAGAGTACAACGTTGATCGAGTACACTGAAAATGAGGATTTCCCCAGGGATGTCCCACAGTCAATGCAAACAGTCAATAGGAAATCAATCCAGTCAATGTAACAAGTCGATAGTGAGACCAAAAACATCCACCTCATGAAAGTATCTTCATTTAACTCTTTAAAGAGCAAACCCTTCACCTTTAAAGTCATGATGAACTGATGGTGCCTGGTGTCATAATCAAAACTGAGAACATAATTTAGAGGTGGGCCAATGCCATCCTCCCATGAAGGATTATTGGAAATAGATATTGCTGTATGTTAAATGATATAGACCATGCTTAATATGAGCAGGAGAGATAAAATAAATAGATAAATGTGAATTTGAACAACATCAAAAGAATACTTGCACAAAAAGAGTTGTTCCCAAAAGACATCAACCGACAGGAATGAAACTTGGTAGGTGGGTTTGACATTGAGCCATGAGAATGATTCAAGTTTCATGCTCTGCCTACATGTGACCTAAGCACGGGTGCACCTTATTGTTGTACCTGACTGAACCAACAGCCATGACTATGGACATTAAGCGAGCAGTGATGGCCTCCATGAGGCATGACGAATGGTGCATGATGCAGGACAACACCGCCACAACGACTGCCCTTAACACCACGTTATCTTAACCACCACAGTGACGAGTCCTGCTTTTATCTTAGTGGATAGCAATGTGTCTTAGGGAACAATGAATGTGTGTGGAGGTAACGTGGTGAGCAAGATGAATGGTTAGTTGTCATGCATCATATGTCCAGAACACCTGGTATTACTCCACCTCCACTCCTACCACAAAATCTGCATGAACTGTGTGAGAATATTCAAGATGCATGGGATGGATTATCACAGGACACCATTAGGAACCTCGACGAGACGTCTGACATGTAATGTTAGCAAACATGCCAGGCCGACACCATACTGAGAGACACTAGTTTTGTATATGTAGCTTAATAAATATTCCCCATAATCAGTCTAAATTCATCATTTATTGTTCCTGGTAACCCTGGTAACCTTTGTCTTCCTTCCCAATAGCACTGCAATCCAACTCCTCCTTCTGGGTGCAGCTATTCTTTTGACAATCAGTATATCGTCACTGTCCAAAGAAAAACAAGTATCTCCAAAATGCCAACTTTACAGGAGAGGCCAAAAACCTCATTTACCTTTAATGTAAGTCTATGGAACCAGACGTCTTTCCAAACAGTTTTGGGCCAATTCTGCTGGTTCATTCATCATGAGATTCTGACACAGTGTAAACAGCTAGTGCTGTGTTCAAATGATGCATAAAAGTAAAAATGGACAAAAGTGGAGATACATGTTTTTCATTGGACAGCGACGATATATATTATACTTTTTTGATCCTACAAGTGAACAAGTGAATTTTTTATTTTACTGCACAACCCAGCATCACCGGTGCTGCCCGGGGCAGTGTGTGAGTGTGAGTTGTGTGTGTATATGTTGGTGGGGCAGGTGTTTGTGCCCTGTGGTCATAGGATTTGAATATGCCATCTTTTGGTTACTGGCTCGATTTGCCTACCACTAAGCTATTTTGAGCGACCATACAAACAAATATGAATGCACTTTACGCTTTAGCTGCCTTTCATTATTAATTTAATGAAGAAAATCAATAATAAATCTTTAGTGATGTGAATTCTAAATGTATGTGCATGCTCACTCAGGGTAAACTGCACTGTAGAGATGTCCCTACCATCAGTGCAACATGAGAGGATGAGGAAGTAGCACTGCTGCACCAGACATATTCTAACCTCTCATGTTCTCACGTTGAAGGTCCTGCTCCTGGTTGACTCACTTGGGAACATCCAGTCAATGAAAGATAGAGTAAACACAATGATGGCTGAAGCACTTTGAGTTTGCTTGAAGTATGAATTTGACTGGTTGTCAAACAACGTATGAGAGCCTCCAAATAATAAAGTATAGCTGGGATAGTATAGTGGATAAACTCACTGCTCTCCATGTGGCGGACAAGGGTAGTATTTGGGCAGAACTCCTAATGCTACAATCAAATGCCTCCTATGTAGCTTTAGTAGTAGTAGTTAAAGTAGAACTTTATGTTTAAGCCAAGAACCACTGTTAGGCCCACTGAAAGACAGGAAACACCCTGGACATTCCAGTTTGTGCACCTAATTTTGAACATTGCTCTGCAATGGAGTGGTGGCCTGTCCAGAGTTTCCTCTCTTTCTGCCATTAAACAATGGGACAGACTCCAGCAGCTGTTACCATGACCCAGAAGGATAAAGCGATTTAGAAGATAAGTAAAGTAAATGATGAGCACGTAAACCTGAAAAGTTTGTTCCCAGCTGGAACCGAAGAATAGTAGGTTCCTCAGCACAAATCATGAAGGCATCCATGGGTGTGTCAGTTGTTGAGAAGCCAGACAAAGAGATGACGTCTAGATGGGAGCATATGTTGTTCTAGAACCTGAACATACTCCTCTGCATTAATGATGCCTTTCCAGACATGCAAGCTGCCCATGCCACAAGCACTCATGCAACCCCATACCATCAGTGATGCAGGCTTCTGAATGGAGCGTTGATAACAACTTGGGTTATCCTTGTCCTCTCTGGTCCGGATGACATGGCGTCCCAGTGTTCCATAAAGAACTTCAAATCGTGACTCAGAACAGTCTTCCATTTTGCCACACTCCATTTTAAAAGACCCCTGGCCCAGTGCAAATGTCTGAGCTTGTGGAGCTTGCTTAGAAATGACTTCCT
>JAMWET010005358.1:0-10000 GCA_024036415.1 Prochilodus magdalenae | reverse complement strand
CCGGGGCTGAGTGACTGTGCTGTGCTACACCAATAAGAGTCTGTAGGCAAGACTCCTAACACTACATTGGCCTACCTGTAATATGATTAACCTTGTAAGTCGCTCTGGATAAGAGCGTCAGCTAAATACCGTAAATGATGCTTGTGTTTTGAGACTTTGCAGCTCGTTTTTAACTTGCAGTGCGTTTTGTTCTTCTATTTTTGGTTCAGTTAGCTTCACATATAGGCTAGTTAATGATGTTAGTTCAGTATGAGTGGCAGAGCAGGCTAGGAGTGCTGGATTGGCAGGAAGGTGCCCACACAATTCTCAGATAAGAGGCCTGATCAGTGTTTTCTAAGCTTTCTATTCTTATACTGTATTGTTTTATTCAGTTGCCGAATGCTAATGGTTGATATAGTGTAGACTGTATCCTCCTCCATGGTGTAGACTGTGGTTTAATTTTCCACCTGCACCATACTCATAAGAGTCCTAGAGCAAGACTCCTAACATGACCTTCACCTACAGGTGTATAAACTGTAAGTCACTCCAGATAAGCGCATATACCATGTGCCACAAATGTAATATATAACGTAACACTGAAGGTTAGCATCATAGAAACATTTTATGATTTGAGTCTGTCTTCCCTACAGCTTTAAAATTTCCCACATGAGAAGCTATTACCAAATGCACTGTCTGATGCATGAAGCATTGTTTAATGATGATTCTGTGTGAAGGTTTTAGCCTTTTGTTTAGCAGTCTAAGGCAAAATGGTTACCTAAAGAAAAATATTTTTAGAGGTATCTTTATTTTACCATCTTCAGCACTCTATGTTAACATTTAGATGGTATGTGTAGAATCACTGGTTGTTTTAGATCCAAAATACAACAGTCACATCAGAACTCCTGGTTCCTATCACATTCACTATAAAGAAATCAGAGTGTGTAGTTTCTTTATAATGAGCCACTTCAAAACATGCCACTCTAAATGACTCTATTTACATCTCCATGACTGAATTAAGACTGCTTAGTAATAACTTTAGAGGGATTTACCTTTTATAATTTGCCAGAGCCAGTGCTTTCTCTGCAATAGTAGTTTGAATTGATCTCACAGTAATGTAATGACAGTTGCATTGGGAAGATAAGCCTGACCACTGAAATGGAGTCTGACTTGGCACTGCTCAGTTATTTCTAAAGTTCACGACAGGACATCTGTGATCTACTTCATATTTGGTGATTGGGAAATTAAAATATCTTTACATTTTCAAGGCAATATGTGCTGTTAGGTTGCATTTGTTAGAATGAGTTCACTTTACTATCCAAATGCTCTTCTATCTGGCGTTAACTGGAAGGGAGTGTTTGTCATTTCCGTGGTTCTTGGGAACTGTTTCATTTTAATCTTACCACAGAGGTGAGTAGAGTATTCAAGCGATGGCATTTCAATCTGAGCTTTCCAGGGTAATTTAGGGAAATTACCTAGATACTTTATCCAATAACAACTGGGCAGTAAAATCCTTTTTAAATTAGATTACTGGACCTCCTCTGATAAAATGACTTCAGCTTGAATAGGGGTTTAGTCTCCCATGGCATGCATACATTGAAATATCTTTACTTACATTTTGTGTCATTATTTCTTATTCGCAGATCATGAAACTATGCCACAGTTGTATTCGCAAGTAGAACATTTATTATTTTATCCTGATTTGGCCATGTTATTGCTGTGCAAGTTCAGATTTTAATATGTTTAGTTGTTACTATGTAAATGATAAAAGAATTCACTTAATTGAAAGCCTTTTTTTAATGTTTCATGCAATCTGATTTTGACATCCTAAATAAGAACCACGTTTAGCCTGTAGTGTGCATGTAGAAACTAAGCAGCAAAACAGTCCATTTTGAATTCATCATGGTCATGATGTCACAAATGTATCCATTCACCCTGCAGCAGTTTAGTCAGCCAGTGTTAACAGGATAAGAAATGTTGTTACTGCAAACAGTCTGTAGTTACTGAAGTGGAATCTGAGGGGAAAACAATTCGATCTTGCCCTGTTCCTGACTGTTTGCAGCCTTCCAATGAATCCAAAGATCTGAAAGACATGTATATGTATGTATGTGTGTGTGTATGTATGTATATATACATACACATACATATGTACACACAGGCAACTGTGACGGCCATTTCAGAATGTTCCAGGACTTGCTCTGAAACCAGGCTAGGATTTCTTAATGCTTGCTCCACACGCTGCAGGTTTCCAGTGCCAGAAAAAGCAAAGCAGCCCTAGAGCATCACCAAGCCACCGCCATGGTTCACTGTAGGCAGGGTGTCCTTTTCAACATATGCTTCATTCTTCCTCCTCCAGACATACCGCTGATCCACAGGCCAGCTAAGAATTGCCAAAACTTCTGTGGCTTATTTATATAGTTTAGAGCATATTGGAGCTGATTGGGTCAGTATATCTTAGCGTTTAGTGTGTGCCTTGTTCAGCAAACTGAAACCTCATTGTCTGCTGCTACCAAATCTTGCTGTAGGTCTTTTGTAGTCACTCGAGGGTTTTTGCCTCCTTGTGGCAGTCAGTGAAAGCTTCTTCTTTCTGCCTCGTCCAGGTAGTGTAATCAGTGGTTCCTTAACTTTGAACTTGGGAACTGTGCTTCCAAAATTATCTCTAACATTCAGTGCTTCTGCTTTTGCATCCCTCTCAACAAACCCCTATCCAGTTTTATCATAATGTCAGGTGCAAAGAAAATGGTGCGACGCAAGCAGAGCTAAAAGTTTTATTGAACAGACCAGAAGCTTTACACAACAACAAAGGTTGAGCTAGCAAGGGAGAGGGGTAATACCTGGTCATGAACAGTAGAGACAAGTGGAGGTCGAGAGTCAGCTAGTCAAGCAAAACAGCAGACACGGTCGAAAACCAGCGAGGCAAACAACAGGCTACCAAGACAAAGGGAGAAGTCGAAGGAGAAGAATCAGGAATGAAACATGGTCAGAACCAGTAAGCAAAGATAGACAGAGATAAACGTTTGGTAAAGTAGCAGAGTCGAGTAGTGCACTCAGCGGTGTCAGGGAGACCTGCAGGCCTGGCACCTAAACACACCAGCTTGAGAGGTTTGAAAATATGTGCTTTTATGGGGGATTCTATTCAGAGGGTTGAATAATTCTACAATAGTTATTAAAAGTGGCATTTTGTTCTTGATTTTAAAGAACCCGCTAGTTAGATTAGATGTGTGGAGCTAAACAAGAAATTGTTCTTGTTTGACTGGTTTAAATGCGACCACAGATTTTGCTAATAAACCAAATGTTCAAAGGGGACTGAAAAATCTTGGATGTGACTGTGCATGAAGAGAACCTATCATGCTTAGTTTCAATGTTCATAATTGTAGTTTTAGTGGAGTAGAATAAATGTGCTTCATAAAACATTTTCCCAAAAAAACATTTTTCTCATAGTGTTTATCAGTAGTCATCTTTTGCCTTTAAGTCCCCAGAGCCCCCTCTCCTGATGGGCCCAGTGTGACTGATTGGTCAGCTCACCCTTCTTCTTACTGGTCAACCACCACACTTTTCCAAGCCTCTAGTACTTTTTGTGGGTTATGTAAGGAGACGTCAAGCTTGCTGGTAGGTGGGCAATAAGGATTGTTACGAGATGACATCACCTTATGACATAAAAAGGGCTGGAATTCCAACAAGGTGTTTGAGGAAGCTGACAAAAGTGGTTTCTGCAAGAGAAAGCTTCCTTCATGTTCTTTGGGTTATATGACTCTGCAGTCCGTTGATGTGCACAAAAAGCTACATTACACACTAAAGGTATAATAGGTCCTCCTCAAAGCCAGAGTAAAACAGACTTTTTCAGCACAAAGGATAGAGGTTTGAAATTGGTCATTTAAAATGACCTACAACTGTTTTCAGTACATGAAACCACATTATAAATAGAATGTATAATAAAAAAGTAGAATTAAAAAGCAAGGCATGAGTCCTTTACAACTCTACTCCGCAATGACTGTTAGTGGTTAAAAATGGGAACTTTAAAGTAACGTAAATCTATACTCACAACTCCGCTTCAGTGCATAAGTGTGTGTGCTCGCTTGTATATGTGCCAGAGATCTCATTTCACCTCTAATGACATGGAAAATGAAAGTTCTACAAAGGGACGGCACACCCAGGACGTTTTCCGCAGTTATCTTTCTCCCACTGTCAATTCGTCAGCACTCTCTGACAGGCGAGGGGCAAGAATCCGCCATGATCATACATCACACCCCATCATTTACCCATAATACCCTTCCTCTCTGTCACCCCAACAATGAGATACTGTACCTGGTGAAATGTACATGGACCGTGTCACACATTATGTGGGTCACAATCCAGTGCTAGTGTAAAAAACTGACAGGCTACAAAGTAGGATGTATGTTATGATTCATTTTGCTATTTGAGTTAATGAACAGTTAACAGCAGGAAAGAAGGAGTAAATGATTCTGGCTGGTACAATCATGTCATACAAAGACATTTTGCCGCTATAGTGAAACATTTCCACAGTAGGGGGTGCACATGTTAATGTTAGATCAAGTAATGTAATCAGATTAAAGCAGTTAATTAAAGCCAATTCTAATATTACATCAAAATGTTTTATTGAATATTAAAATTATTGAAAATACACATCAATGGTTGTAGCATGTTCATGTTCGTTTTCATGCTTCTTCACACACTCTCTTAGTTTGAAGAAGGACATGGTGGTAGAAGCAAGCAGAGATCAGACCCAAGCATATTGAACAAAGCAGCCTAGGTTACAATGGTGTTAGGTTACATTGGTGTCAGAAGTGCTTCAAGAACTAAAGTTGGAGGGCTGACGCCACTCATGATGCTCACTCACATTTGCCGCATGTACAGCATTACAGTAGCCTCAGCATTTTGAGCTGGAATGAGATGATACCACCAGGTACATTCAGCCTCAGGGCCAGAATGACAAGCTCTATAGGTCCTGTTGGCATTTAGATGAGTTGGTGGAGCCATGGGAGATGGATTGGTGAGTGCATGGTGCCAGTGCGCATAAAAGAGAGCACCAACATGGTTCTGAAAAAGAAGCTAATTCATGCCTTCCAGACGAGGCTTTCAAAAAAAACTAAAAAAAAAAAAGATCTTGCTGCTTGCATTTTTTACTGTCACAAATGTCAACAAGACATGACAGTTAAGGGGCGCTGTGCCAGCATCTGGTAAACCAGGAACACTGAATGCTGTCTGGAAGAGCTTCTTGTGTTCTGGCCAGAAATGCAAAGCAAAACCCCCATATGACAGCAAATGACCTTAAGGAAGGTTTAGCTGGCACAGGGATGGTGATAGTGACATAGTAGTCTGTATGGAGGAGCATACAGACATAGACTACATCTGTAACAAGTATTATACTGTAGTGCAAGTAAACAAGTCTAACAACTCTACTCATAGCACTATTATGTTTGGGTACTTGTTGACAAATACCATCCCTACAAATCACTATACATCAAACTGTATGTAAAGCTCTGAGACCATGTAACACGTGCAATAGGGGAAGGCGCAAGATGCAATATAACGAATAGTCATTCCAGTATTCAAATACTGCCACCGAAACAGTTATGTTATTGCCCGTACACACTCCCTAGCACAAATGGTAGATGGAATGAATTTGAGTTTCAAGGACACATTGGAACTGTCTGTGACCTGAGATCAGCTTTTTGACCAGCTTTATTATTGTTTATCTTATATCAAAGCCATTGATCTGACCACAGGCTGATAAAAACAGGTTGGTTGGAGGGTAACTAATCAAAAAAGTCACTTCTAAATCCCTGCCGCGCACAGATAAACAGGGAACCCACACATTCAGAGCCTAATTAACATGTTTCGTGTCTCGGTGGAAGTGGCCAATTTAATTTGACAAATAGAAAGAAAATTAGACATGGGTCCTGATGCATAACAAAATATCTAGCCGGCTTTTTTATGCAGGTGCTTTAAAAAAAAAAAAAACAAGCCTCATTGTACAGTCAAATTTATGGCTATGGGGCCAACGTACGTGTTAACGAAGGCTGCGTTCAGCCGGGAGTCTGAATGTGTTCCCTTTTTGAGCAGAGGAGGAAAAAAAAAGTTTGTTTATTCATTGAGGGTGAATTGAAAAGCTCCCAGCAGTGGCTTCTAAGAGGAACAGACCCCCTGTGACTCAAATGTTAATTTGTGCTTCCTTGCGCATTAAATTCTTCAAGGCTGAACGAGATGAGATTTTAAGGAATCCTGTTTTTCTTTTCAAGGTACTTGACTACAAAGTTAAGTACAAAGAAATAGCTCATAAAGTGAGTCAGAGTTTGGCTCCGGCTGCACTGCACCTTGCATTTCCCATGTGAAGGTCCTTTCGTCGAACGTAATCAGACTCTTGTTTTATGAAACGGATGAAACGGACGCAAAATGCCTGAACTGGAGCGTTTTCCTCCTCGTCTCCCGTGTGAACCGACCGTGTTGTAACTGACTGAAACTCCATGTCTTGGCTTTCTTACAGAAGGGAACAAACTGATTGACTTAGGGCCACAAAGAGATAAATGACAGGAGGGCCTACGCTTGAGCCCTGAAGCCACACACAGCAAATCAACTGCTTGAGGGCCTTGCTCTCCCTCACTCTGTCTCGCTCTTTCACTCTCTCCCCTCTCGCTTTCTCTCTCGCTCTCTCTCTCTCTCTAAAGATTTACTCTGAGTGAGAAAATATAGCTTCAGATAGACAAACGTACCCTGTGGACTCACCAAGACGGATTCATTTCAGGCGGAGTGGGAGTCTGAGGGAAAATGGAGAGGGAGAGAGTATAAGAGAGAGCGAGACATGGAGAGAAAGATGGAGGGACAAAAATGAAAGGGCAAAAGGGGGATAAAAGAAAGAGTAAGAGAGAGAAAAGAGGGGGAGAAGCAAAAGGAAAGACAGAGAGAGACAGAAAGAATGATGGAGGGGTAGAGGGGGTCCCCCCCCCCCCCCCCCCCCCCCCCCTCTTCCTCCCCCCCCCTGGTAGGAGGAAAAAAGAGTGGGGAGCCCTAAAAGAAGAATGAAGAAGGAGAAAGAGCCATGAAAAAAGCAAAAGAAAGAGCGAGAGCAGAGGGTGGTTAAAAGAACAGAAGGAGAGAGAAAAGAAGAGAAAGAAGCAGAAGAAGAGGAAGAAAAAAGAAAAGATACAGAAAAAAAGAGAGAGAAAGAAAAAAGGTGAGTATGATAAAGAAGGAATATGGAAAGACAGGAAGAGAGAGAGTGAGAAAGGAGTAAAAGAAAGAAAGTGAGAAAAGAGGATAAAGAGGCAGATGGAGAGAAAGAAAGAGAGCCAGGGAGAGGAGAGGAGACAGAGTAAAAAAAACAAATGGAGAGAGAAAGAATGAGAACGAAGGATAGAGAGAGAGACTGGAGGTGAGAGGCAGAAAAGGACAAAGTGGAAGAGAATGAAAAGAAGTGATGAAGAGAAAGGAAGATGAAGCAGAAGCTGAGAAAGAAAAGCAGAGTCGAGAAAAGGTAACAAGAAGCTGAAGAAGCAAGACGGAGAAGAAGAAAGAGACAAGGGAAAGAGGAGACAAGACACAGGGTATGGGAAGAGGGACAGAAAGACCGGGGAAAAGAAAGAATAGGAGACATAATAAAAGGGATAGAAAAGAACGGGAGATGGGGAGGAATGAGGGGACAGGGAGGGAAAGAGAGAAGAGAGAATGAGAGAGGGGCAAAGAAGGAGAAGGAGAAGGGCTGCCCAGCACCACACATGAAAGTGGTAGGAGAAGAAGTGAAAAGATAGCAGAAAAGAAAGGAAAAAAAGAAAGCTGACATAGAAGAAGGAAATGAGTGAAAGAGAGGGATCTCTCATATGAATGTCACAGATGAATGATAGGAGGTAATGATTGCAGTGCCCCAGCTCTAACACACCCCAGCACTCATGTCAGCGCTTGATAGATGAGTCCTTTACTTCTTACCACTCATCTCTCTCTCCCTCTTCCTCTCTCTCTCCCTCCCTCTCTCTCTCTCTCCCTCTCCCTCTCTCTCTCTCTCTCTCTCTCCCTCTCCCTCTCTCTCCCTCCCTCTCCCTCTCTCTCTCTCTCTCTCTGTGTCCCTCCGTCTTTCATATCAGCTAAAGCACACTCAATAGACTGCCAGTCTTATCTTTCTCTCACCTCTAGGATTGTGCTGATTTTCTTTCTTCATAATGAACTAATGTGGGCGCCCAAGTGGATTAGGGAACGCCAGCGGACCTGGCTTGGTCAAACTGCACTCAGATGAGCAGTGAGAGCACAGCTTGTAAAACAAGACACTTAAACTACTGTCTCATACAGTTTGAGCAGTTCAAGTCTAAGGCTTGCTTTCCATGTGGGACTGATTAGCTGCAGCTAGCATCTCACTCTCAGAGGCAGCACAGGGGTATTCCGTTATATCATTGTATCTCCTCAGCTATTGGAATTTTGTCAGTTTCACTAGCACATGCTGAACACCGTCACCAAAGGAGCTAGTTTTTCAGTTGGACTGGTCACATTTAGTTGTTCCACGTCTTTAAAAGTAATTTCAGTTAAAGGCTAGTTTTCCTTGTTACCCACCTCTACATGATACACCATGGGCCAGTTGCATGTCAGTCAAATGCTTCCCCCCTTTGAAATAGGTGATTCCTGTTGATCAGTGGTCACAGGACGCTGTGGTCACAGGACACTGCCCACAGGAAGCTGTTGGCTGGATAGTTTTGGTTGGTGAACTATTCTCAGTCCAGCAGTGACACTGAGGTTTCCAAAACTCTAGCCGGGAATGCTGAGAATAAGACACCACCTGCATAATATCTGCTCTGTGGTCCTGTGGTGGTCCTCACCATTAAAGAACAGGGGGAAAGGCTAACAAAGTATACAGGGAAACAGATGGACTGCAGTCTGTAATTGTAGAACTACAAAGTTGTCCTATATGGTAAGTATTTGGTATTTCATAACAAGCCTGGACATGGAAATGCTTGTGGCGAGGCTCAGGTTAATACTCTACAGCAGGGCAGCGTTATATGCTAATGGTAAATAAAATGGAACTAAATGGGGATATATTAAATAAACATCCCAAAGGTGATTTGTGCAAAACACTGAGAAATAAGACGATAAAACACAAAAAAACTGGAGAGCTTTCCTGGAGCTCGCACCAGTGCACCAGTGCACCAGTGCAGAATTTATATAGATCATAACAACATGCAGCTGAACAGCAGAACAAAACCTTGCACAAACAGCTATTCAAACTGATTATGAACAAGTCAGCATTTAACATCACCAAGAAAGAAAACTGGGAATATAGAGAATATAAATATTTTTGTATTTTTATTTGTCTGGGGCAATAATAAAGCAAGTAGTAGATTTTAATTACTTTAGCTTAGCAAAGACACCTTTAGCATAAAGAAACAACTAGACTGTTTGAGAAAACACATTTTCTAAAAATTATTTCACCCTCATTGGTGTAGACAGTTACATAACTTTGTTCATCAAAACCTCTGAAGCTATAATATGCCAATAAAATAGGCTTACCTTTGAAAATTCCACCTACATCTACATCTGTGGAGAGATTTACTTGTTGCTTGCTTCCTCTATGGTTGAGAACAGTAAAGGTGTATCTGTTAAAAGACTCAGTGAGCTGTAGTGGTTTGTTTAGCCTAACATACCTCCACCGATTGGTAGAGATGGCACTATCAGGTTGATTTGAACTCAACACATTCTTAATTAAGATATAGTGACCTAAAAAGTGCAGAACCTTACAGGGTTAAGTTCACATTGATTTGTTTTCATGCCACAAAGGTTATGTGTACTTCTTCGTTGTCTTCACTGTTTATGAGACCACCCTCTACTTTACTTGTCAACAATGCTTAGACTGAAATAAACTGGTTCAAAGGACATAAACATATGGTATGCTTTGATTGGCTCATTCATGGAGCTTGTTCCACAAAATGGTGGTTTCGCAGATGTTCTGGCTTGAACAAGTTTCAAGCATGTATCAGGGCACAAACCTGAAAAAATGCCTGTATGCTTTCTTTGGGGGGAGTGTGTT
>JAMWET010005357.1:0-54383 GCA_024036415.1 Prochilodus magdalenae | reverse complement strand
CAGACCCCCTCTCTGTCTCGGTCAGTCAAACCAATCCAAGCCTTCTCACCTCTTCTCAAGCGTTCAGTAAAGTCCTGTTTAAGAACCAGATGTACATTCTCAGTAACAGAGAGACAAATAACTGACTACACACATGAATGTGCATCTCTCTCTCTTTTACCTTTTCTCTCTCTCCCTCACCTGTTCTTCTCTGCTCTTTATAATCACCAGGTCTGCTCCTCTCTGTGTGCAGTACTGTCTGCTATCACTCCAGTTCTTCTTCTCAGCAGAGACGAGGTAAATACTGCTGTCGAAAAACATCCAACCCTCCTGCAGCGCCCTCACTGTAACACACACACACACACACACACAGATCCACCATACACTGTAATATCGCCCGTTTGATCTATCCATGTACATCTGCTGGTGCTGATTCTGGTGCCGGTACATGAACATTGATAAACTGTAGAGAGCTCCCTGCATTAGTTACAGAACACTAATCAGATAATACAACATTAGTGATTTGATTGACTGGCGGCCTGTCCAGGGTGTTTCCTGCTTTCCACCCAGTGAACCAGAAATAAACTCCAGCACTCCCCACCCCCTCCCTTTCACCCTGTTTAACCAATGTCTGCTAATACTGATATGATTCTGATATCTTTGCATCATAATGTTCCCTTGTCGTGTTGTTAAGACCTACTGGAAATGTGGAAATGCGGTTGTTTCCATATTAGATACAGTGTTTTTGCTGATTAATGCTTTTAGAGTATCTCAAAACAGTTACCATATACTACTGCATGAAGAGGAAATCCAATCGACACCCAAAATGACCAATCACAAGCCTGCTGTATGGCATGACTTATTGAACGAGGCAATCTTGAAACAGTCCCTTAGGAAACACAGAAGTTTTGGATGGGCGGTGCGTCGCTAGGCTAAACTCCAAAGAGAATGATTTTGTAAACACATCTCTGAGTAGAACACTGACAACGACGTCACAGGATAACAACTTTATCTTGAGACCACAGTGTAACTAAGTCATGATCCTGAGAACAAGATCATTATCGAGGAAATTATCAAGATTACAAGATTATTACATTGTGAGCTCAATATCAGAAAAGCAAAACCACCTCATGGCCTTCCTGGACGTCCATACCGCCAACATATTATATCAAACTTGTCTGATACCAGAGTGCCAATCATATTCAACCAGCTTTAGTGTTTATCTAGTGTTGATCAGTAAACCTTAGTAAACACTGTAAACCGTAGTATTTAAAATTGAAGCTGGTGTTTCAAATGTCAGATATGATGGTGTCAGAGTTACTAAATGTTGGTAACATGATAGAGAGGGGAAAGACCACCCTTACATTTACATTTACACTGAAGGTATTTAGCAGACGCTCTTATCCAGAGCGACTTACAACCGCAGCAAGAGGATAACACATCGGTTGCCCTGCTATTTTCTAAAATAAAAATCTTTGTGCATTTAAAATCTATTTAAGGAGATAAAGGAGGAGATATCTGCGGTGGATAAGACAGTTATATTTCTAAAACAAACAGAGAAGACAAAGTTTGGTGCCACTGGGCTCAAATGTTAACTAGCTGCCTAACCCAGCTAACGTCAGCACTCACTGGCAAATAGCAAACTGGCCCTGTGTGGATCTCTTTGGTTAGACTTTGGGTTCATAGGGTGTGAACGGGTGCTGGTGTGAACCCATGTCTTTGAATTTTATTTGTTAAGCTTGTCGATCAGACAAGGGTTGTTAAGCTAGTTAAGGTGGCGATAGCTAGCTAATACAAGCTATCTTCACTTTAGCTGGGCAGCACATAAAAACAGCTAACCGGAACATGAGGAAGTTTCAGACATGAGTTTTAATGTCTCCATTCTTACCATCAGAGCACCTGTCTAACCTGTACCGTGGTGTGTTGTACTTTTTAACAGATGCAGAGACTACACTACAAGTTCTATCATTTCCACTTCTGAGAAAACTCTGTTCCTCTCCTTCAGATCTGGGTGTTTTAATTAGGCCAAATTAAATCTATTATGTGGAGCTTTAATACTGGCTAAGCCGATACATCAAATCTCTTAGGCTGCGTTACAGCAGTGTAGCATCAACATTCAACAACTGAAACTCCTCCAAGTACAACCGAGACTCTTCCCAGTATAACCAAAACTTCTACCAGTACAATCGAAACTCCTCATAGTGCAACCAAAACTCCTCCCAGTACAATCAAACCTCCTCATAGTGCAACCAAAACTCCTCCCAGTACAACCGAGACTCTTCCCAGTATAACCAAAACTTCTACCAGTACAATCAAAACTCCTCCCAGTACAATCAAAATTCCTCATAGTGCAATCAAACCTCCTCATAGTGCAACCAAAACTCCTCCCAGTACAATCAAAACTCCTCATAGTGCAACCAAAACTCCTCCCAGTACAATCAAACCTCCTCATAGTGCAATCAAAACTCCTCCCAGTACAATCGAAATTCCTCATAGTGCAACCAAAACTCTTTCCAGTGCAAATGGAAATCCTCCCTATACTACCAAAACAAGGTCCAAGATCATGCTACAGGCCTGATATCAATCTGCAGACAGTACCGGCTGAACTGATAAACAACAGATTTAATAAGTGGATCATTTCAGTCCGAGTCACATGTTTCTATTTTCCAGTCTTATCAGGATACAGTCCAGACACTGGTCAGATGGAGTGACCAGGTGTAAACAGGTCTTTAACTAGTCACTGCTAAACGAGTTAACCACCTTAAACCCTAGAGATGATTTACTCACCCAGATTAGAGACCTTCTGCTGACACTCGCTCTGATTCTGGAGCTGTAGGTCTCTTTCTTTAGTCAGGTTGGTGTAACTGGTCTGTAACTGGTCTCTCTCTTTAGCCAGGTTGGTGTTACTGGTCTGTAACTGGTCTCTCTCTTTAGTCAGGTTGGTGTTACTGGTCTTTAACTGGTCTCTCTGTTTAGCCAGGTTGGTGTTACTGGTCTTTAACTGGTCTCTCTCTTTTCTTAGGTTGGTGTTACTGGTCAGTAACTGGTCTTTCTCTTTAGTCAGGTTGGTGTAACTGGTCAGTAACTGGTCTCTCTCTATAGTCATGTTGGCTCTACTAGTCTGTAACTGGTCTCTCTGTTTAGCCAGGTTGGTTTTACTGGTCTTTAACTGGTCTCTCTCTTTTCTTAGGTTGGTGTTACTGGTCAGTAACTGGTCTCTCTCTTTTCTCAGGTTGGTGTAACTGGTCAGTAACTGGTCTCTCTCTATAGTCAGGTTGGTGTAACTGGTCTGTAACTGGTCTCTCTCTCTAGTCATGTTGGCTCTACTGGTCTGTAACTGGTCTCTCTCTATAGTCATATTGTTGAACTGGATCCACAGTACTGTGATAGCGGTCAGCAGGAGAACACACAGCAGCCCCAGACACACTGCAGTCAGTCTGTAGATCCCTGAACACAGATAGAGAGAGTGGAAACAATGTACACACAGAATATCATATGATCATATGATACACATCATAACTGTATGTGTAAATATATTTAGAAGGTGGAAAATTTCCAAGGGGTGTGTTTACTTCTTCACTGTACTTCACCGTAGCTAAATAAAATACCTTGTGTGGCTCGACCCGGGGAGAAGGCTGGGGACACTTACTGAGAAATCTTGATAAGAGACAGATCCATGAACGACCACTGATGATCTCACTGTGCTGCACTAATGCTGAGTTTAACTGCTCTTCTCTCTGGATGTGAGCACTGGCTTGTGATTGGCAGGTAGTGCACTTCTGCTGTACATAACTCTGTGTGTCTCATTCTAGGTATCAGCACTGGCCCTTGTTCTGTCAACATCTGAGCTCAGGGGGAGTTTAACCTTAAGATTCCGAAAACAAACTTTTATATTTGAGATTTATTTATTTATTTATCATTTGATAGTATTATGAATAAAACAAAGTAGTAACGTAATAAACCTTCTATTAAATAAACACATTCTAGAGGACTTTAATATGAGTACATTTGATGAGTACATATGAGTGAGCTGTTAGACATTGTGTACATGAATCATATATAAAGATTTCATTAATATTTCATTATTAATATACATTATCTTATGTAGATCATAGGAGAGTCTGACTGCACCTCCACACTGACCACACAGTGATTCGTAGATCCAGACAGGTACTTGTGTGGTTTCCTTAAATGGTTTTCTGACTACAACCAGTCAGGAGCAGGGATATGTATGCTGGGTTTTCTAGTCCAGACCTCCTTCATTTAGAGGGTACTGGTTTCAGTATGAACAGGACAGACTGAACTCTCAGAAACATTAAAGCTCTGTATTTTAAACCTGTCTGAAGGATCTTGTTATGAACTTACTATCATCTTTAAACTCACATCATTATACAGGTTACAGGTTTCACAAGTGATTGTGATTGTGGCTTGTGATTGGCAGGTAGTGTACTTCTGCTGTACTTAACTCTGTGTGTCTCATTCTAGGTATCAGCACTGGCCCTTGTTCAGCAAACGTCTAAGCTCAGGGAGAGTTTAACCTATCTGTACTAGCTAGGAAATATTTTCTTCTTATATTTTTATTTTATTTTGTAGGTTATATGGTTATATATAATAGCGTCTGCTCAATACTGTAAATGTATATGTATATGGTTGTGCTAATGTGAATCCGGTATTCTGCTTGCTTCTTCTTCTTCTTCTTCTTCTTATTATTATTATTATTATTATTATTATGGTTTTATAGTGAGACCTGATCATAATAGATCTCGGAAAAACAGCATTATACTGCTACTTCAGCAGAGCAGGGAGCTACAGTGAGTGAGCCACACTGAGAGTCTCTCATTCACAGGTCATATACTTCTGTGGTTTAAAGCCTCAGATTGAATCAGTCATCAGATGATATGCCCTCTTGTGGTTGTTCACAGCTACTACATCCATGCAGATCTCTATCTATGTAGGTGTCTACACATGTGTGATCAAACCATGACTATATATGGCAATGAGTGTTCAGTCTTCTGGCTGTATATTTGGAGGGGAACTCCACCAGTGTTTCCAAATTTCTGCATTAACGGTGACTGAGATGTAAACAGACATTCAGACTGGTCTAATGTGGAACGCTGGGTTCTAGAGACGCATGCAGAGTCAGAATAGGATATTTAAAAGCTGTTAATGGTGGAGAGGTTTCAGATTTCTCCCTCTTTTACCATCATTAACTTCACATATAACATGGCAGTTTTTGTGTTGTAGATGATGTGATGCCCGGTTCTCATCCCAGTGAAGTTTTTCTGTTATTGTTTATAAGTGCTGTAACTCGTTTCTGACTCCTGGTGATCATATGGACAGTGTGTCTCAGAAATAGCCGGTCCTCTGTTGGAGAGTAATGGCTCTATTGTACTTGTTCCTGTGTTTTTGATGAAGAGATGAAATTAATTTAGTAACTTCTTCTTCTAACTTGTTTCAGGCATCTTGACTTGAGATCCACATCTATGTTCCTGCACTGGCTACTTGTGATTGAGTGAACTGACTTGTGTCTGTTTCAGGGTTTCAGTCTCACCTTAACGGTCTTATACAGCGTTTCTAAGTGGTCCAGAGAGTGAAAGGCCTTACACTGCATTGTTCCTCTGAGATACAAGATAAACCCATATAAGCTTTACACTTACCTCTGTACTGAGGATCTGCTGTATGTGAGGGAGAGGTTTCCTCCACTTTCCCTGCAGTTTCTGTACCGGAGCTCGTTTTGTTGCTTGTGGTCTCAACGATGTCCTCGTTGGCGTAAATGTCTTCATATGAAGCTCCACTGCTGTCTGAACTCCTCCTGTGGTCTGCAGTAACTCCTGTGTTTTCATATATATCCTCCATCATCTCCATTCTGCTCTGACTGATATTAACTTTAATAACTCTGATAAAAGTGACTCTGCAGGTCAGCTTAGTGCTACTGCTGAGCTTCTGTGCTCGACTGTGAACAGCCTGGTCTATATTAAGGAGATTGTGTTAGATAGTGACGCTGACCACATGTACAAGATTGTGGCGGACATGTGTGAGTCATGTGGTACAGGTGCAAAAGCAGATCTTCCTGTAGTTAGCAAATCTTAGTCCACTCTTTTACTGACGTCCTCACAGAGTCATTATGTGGATGTTCTACTCCAGTGTAAGTCAGTAGTAGTTCTGGGGATGGTTCAGTGTGGTTGGTGAGCTAGTTTCATATTCCATCTACTTCCAGAGCCTGAAGTCTGTTGTAGTCAAGGCATACGAGGAGTTTCACCACCCCCAGGGAGGAGGACGCACTGCTCGGTCCCTATGTCCCTGTGTATTACTGAAGAGGATGCAGGCTTGAGAATAATCAACAATAAATCAAATAACACAAGAGTCACACATTTAACCTGCATACACAGTGTGTAGCTAGTTACCCTGCATACACAGTGTGTAGATAATTAGCCTGAATACAGTGTGTAGCTATTTAGCCTGAATACAGTGTGTAGCTAGTTAACCTGCCTACACAGTGTGTAGCTATTTAGCCTGAATACAGTGTGTAGATATTTAGCCTGGATACACAGTATGTAGCTAGTTAGCCTGCACACACAGTGTGTAGCTAGTTAGCCTGCACAAACAGGGTGTAGCTGGTTAGCCTGCACAAACAGGGTGTAGCTAGTTACTCAGCATACACCGTGTGTAGCTAGTTACCCTGCATACACAGGGTGTAGCTAGTTACCCTGCATACACAGTGTGTAGCTAGTTACCCTGCATACACCGTGTGTAGCTAGTTACCCTGCATACACAGTGTGTTGCTAGTTATCCTGCATACACAGTGTATAGCTATTTAGCCTGAATACAGTGTGTAGCTAGTTACCCTGCATACACAGTGTGTAGCTAGTTACCCTGCATACACAGTGTATAGCTATTTAGCCTGAATACAGTGTGTAACTATTTAGCCTGAATACAGTGTATAGCTAGTTACCCTGTATACACAGTGTGTAGCTATTTAGCCTGAATACAGTGTGTAGCTAGTTACCCTGCATACACAGTGTGTAGCTATTTAGCCTGAATACAGTGTGTAGCTAGTTACCCTGCATACACAGTGTGTAGCTATTTAGCCTGAATACAGTATGTAGCTAGTTACCCTGCATACACAGTGTGTAGCTAGTTACCCTGCATACACAGTGTGTAGCTATTTAGCCTGAATACAGTGTGTAACTATTTAGCCTGAATACAGTGTATAGCTAGTTACCCTGCATACACAGTGTGTAGCTATTTAGCCTGAATACAGTGTGTAGCTAGTTACCCTGCATACACAGTGTGTAGCTATTTAGCCTGAATACAGTGTGTAGCTAGTTACCCTGCATACACAGTGTGTAGCTATTCAGCCTGAATACAGTGTGTAGCTAGTTACCTGAATACACAGTATAGTTAGTTAGCTTTACACGTTGTAACTAGGTGCCCTGCATATGCAGTGTAGCTAGTTAGCCTGCACACCCAGAGAACAACATTTAAATATAAGAATGAAGCCAATTACAGGAAAAAAGGGTTTAAAGTATTACAATTAAAAGAATGGATATTATGTATATTTAGACAAATGAATAAAATAATAGAAGAACAAATAATGAAAGTGTGTAGTTAGATATAAACTCAATTAAAAAATTGTTTTAAAAGTGTGAGAGCATGACATCACTTCTGTGAACAGTGAAAAACCTTTTAGGTTGTAGTATTTCCCACAGGACTGACTCCAGTGCAACCACCTGACAACTTCAGATTAATGTTGTGTATTTGATTGGTTTTATTTTTTTTATAATTAACATGTTGTATGTTTTATTTTAGTAACACCGGACATATACAGAGCTTTAAGTCATCTTAACAATAAACCTAAATTAAATTAATATAAAGAGTAAACGATTAAAATACCCTCATCGCCAAAAGAACAGTTGCACAAATAGTGTGAATGATTCATGTGACGTAAGCCAGACGTGACTCATCACTGGACCTGACAGCTACGTTCAGCAAGCAGTGATGTCCTCCGTTATCATGTTAGTCATCCTGTCAGTTCCAGCACTATAGGCAGACGGCTTCACTGTGCCGGACCACATGCACATGCGTTATGACAACTGACCCTAGCACTACGTCAACGTCACCAAAGACTGCCAGACTGCCATGGATTGACTCAGAATGGCAGCGGGTCATCTTCAGTGACAAGTCCCACTTTTATCTTGGTCGTGTGTGGAGGCACCATGGTCAGCACCAAGATGAACAGTTTGTTGCCAGACTCATGGCGGTTTAGAGAGCTCTGCCCAAATTTCTAAAAGGGTTGCTCTCTAAGAAAGGAAGGTCAGCACATGTAATTAACTGTGTCAAGTTCAGGTTTAACAGTTAATGACCAACATGTGTTCCTAAGATCTTGTTGAAGATCTTGAGTTTTCCCTCAGTGATCCGCATCATACGGTCTTTAAGGTTAAGAACTCACCATAGAGCTACCAAATACCAGCCACACTGACAGAACCTCCCATTCACAAGTCATATACTTCTGGGGTTTAAAGCCTCAGATTGCCATCAGTCATTAACTCTTGTGGTTATTGACAGCTACTACATTCATGCAGATCTCTTCCTCTGTGTGCGTGTCCGTGCATGTGTGATCAAGCCATGACTGCATATGGTGATGAGTGTTCAGTCCTCTTCCTGTTCAGTTTATTTTTGTTTGCTGTGGGCCTTGCTGTTTATTTGAAGGGGAATTCCACCAGTGTGCAATGATCAGAGAGCCAGAATCGTTCACAGTGGTGGTGACAGGAGCGACATCACAGAAAACGGTTTCATTGTGTGGTTAATATGTGGAATATGTATGTATAGAAGTACATGCAGGGTGCGGTGAGGCAGTATAGAATGGATTTCAGTGTGGGGCTGTTCAGACTGTTCAGTATAGAGAGAGTGTAAGGAGTGAAGAGCCTCAGTAATGATTTACCTCTGTGTTGAGGGTCTGCTGTATGTGTGGGGGAGGTTTTATCCACTTCACCAGCATTTATAATGTGTATATTCTCTGCAGTTACTCTGCACCCTCATTATGTCTTCTTATGGATGTCCACCACTGTCTGAACCTCTTCTGTTGTCTGCAGTAACTCCATATATATATATATATATATTTGCATATATATCCTCTGCCTCTGTTTATATGTATATATGAATATGTCTGTATATATCTATATATCCATTCAGCTCTAGCGGGTATAACTCTAACTCTGATAACTCTGATAGTGACCCTGTATGTGCTGCAGGTCAGAGTAATGCAACTGCTAGCAGGAAGTGATGACAGAGTATCCATGGTAACCTCTGATAATAAATAGCCTGGTCTAAATGAATGAGATGGTGTTAGATAGTAAAGCAGGACACGGATGTGAAACTGATAAGCTTGGAGATGTGTGAGTCACATGGTGCAGTGCAGAAGCAGGTTTGCCTATAGTTTGATTCTTTTGGTAACGTTGTGGGGGTGTTCTACTCCACTGTGGTTAAGGTGGTTTGGTAGTAGATGGTTGCTGAGCTACCTGTATGCAGGTCTCTTTGTTCTCTTATCAGGAAGTTCTCATGTAGACTGTTAGAGCCGGGTTTGTAGGACTGTTCATACTGTGATCAGCTCAGGGACATTAACACTGGCCTTTTAGTTTGGCCTGCATGGTAAATCATATATCAGTGTGTGTATCCCTGATTGGCGCTCAGTCAGGTTTTATACAGGTCACTGGTGCCCTCTTGTGGATCATTATGGTGTGACACTATATGGAGGTTGCTGAGGTCATATGTGCTGTTACTCTAGTTCTGATGGGCCGCAGCACTCCAGAGTTTAACATTCTACCTGATTTCATTTAGCTGTGTATTAGAAGGACCTTGCGGGTCGTAGTCATCAGTAAAAGAGGGAAATATCTTCAGAAGCATGGCCTACCAGGAGTCGAGATTATCAACTATGTCTTTGAAGGTTATGGAATATAGAGTATGTATCACATGGTCATACATACACATAGATAGCTACGGTCGGGTTTAATAATTGTAGGAGTTAAGCATTAAGTGGTCCCACAATTAGTCGGTTAGCTAATTTAGCAGTCGATTTCAGTTGACCTAGCTGATTAATCGTTACACCCCTAATGCAAAACAGACAAAAATATGGCGGAAATGTTGAATTTTCCCACAAAAAATATGAATTAGATCACAATATAAATATCTTATTTTCATAATACCCTGTAGGGGAACAACATTGATTAGATTTTTTGAACTTGATCTTTGAACATTTTGATTTGACTCTTTTTTTATGAGGTCATTAAAAAAGCATCAGATTTACGTATACCCCATTCAGCCCACAGCAGGCTATCCCCGCCCATTCAAGGTTTGAGGTTTCTACTATGACTGTAGTCTGTACAACTGAACAGTGGTGGATCAGCTTTTAAGCTGGTCCTTAGTACCCCCTTGTTCTGGCGGATGTTACCTCCCGCCAGCATGAGGCGCTATTGTTTTTGTGTTCATTTTTATGTGCATTTTAAGTGAACCAGGAAGCAGGAAATAGAGCTTAGATGGTCAGTCATGCTGGATAGAAGTGCAGATGTTTCAAGTGTTCCTGAATTTGTATCCATCCATCTTTGATGTCTTACAGAAAGCATTGTCTGTAAGTAATATCACTGTTTAGTACATCTTTGAGCAGTATTATTGCTATTTGGTTTAAAAATGTTTAGGATGTTCGCAGTTAGTAATCTTTACATCAGCGACATGTTTACAGTGATGTATGCTATCGTAATCTGCATCTTTGCATTTTGGCTTGCTTAATGAATACTTAGCTCATGTTTTTACATGTTTACATATTTGATATGTATTTGATGGTGTAATATTCACTCCTCAAGCAAGCACCTGAAAAGGCTATTTATAATTTCTTGCAGTTTCACTCTGTCGTCATTAGAAGGGAACGTCTCAATAAAGAAGACAATACACCTGTCATTTGGCGAAGAGTTTAGCTGTATTCTTGTCGAACAGTGAGGGCAGAACACCTCTTGTGGTTGATTGTAATGGGATCTTTAAATTTACTCTGTGTGTAAAGCTGATACAAGGTCCTACAGAGGATCAAGGAACCTGGCGGGTCTCACAGCAGCCAGAAAGACAATACAGGTACTGTAATTTTCAGGACACTAGTCTTCTGGAGTGTACAGCAGCCAGGCTACATGGAGCCAACATGAGGACAGTTATGTTCTGGTCTCGTATTAAGAAGGAACGAATGAGATGTTTGTTAACTAGTAAGAGTGTGAAACATTCATAATTGTATTTTAGGTCTATTAGAACAGCTTTACATGTTTGTTTTTTTCCAAAACACAGTATTTTTGGATTGTACATCTGTATTCACCCTCTGTTTGAACCACTCTGTTAGAGCTCCTGTGTTTTTAAGCCCCGCCTCCCACAAACACGCTCAGCTCATTAGTAACTGATTGGTCACCTGGCTTACTCTGGTTCTGACTGCTCAACTGCTAGAGCAGCATCCCACCACAAGTTATGCCCTCGACGCCACTATGGCTGATCTTACAATGTCCAATCCTGAAAGTCAGTTAGAACATCTTAGTAGACCTGATCCACCTTCACCAGCTAGACTGGAGCAGGACGTTTTACAGCGGTAAGTTTTATTGTTTATGTTCTCTGTGTGGTGTGAGGACATTCCAGGCTTTGCGGTATGTGGGTAATAAAGATTGTCTTATGAGATGCAGATTACTATACCAACCACGTGGTCATACACAGGTCATGGGATTACCAGCAGGTGGGTGTGCTTGGCCTTCAGGAGCTTGTGACCGGAAAAAAGAGTTCATGCTTGGTGCTTTGAGGACATGTGACAAAGACATGAGGTGGGGAATTGTGGGAATCGTAGTTCCTAGAGCTAGAGAAGCGGGAGGTGAACACAAAGACGTGATACCAATGGTATATGCATCAAACCAAAGGTTCTAAAGTAGTTTTATTAAAATTGTATTAAAATAAGTAAATAAGTAAAACAATTCACCATTAACAGAGAAACAAGCACTTCTATAATGAAAGAACAGTTTTCTAACATGAGTTTATGGTTTATTACTATTTCTATAAGATGATAATCACGTCTTAATGCCACAGTGAATATGACATAACATGCAACCATATAATGAGTTTTGTACTGAAAAAAGCAAAAAGGAAGAAAATGATACATAGTTTTTTATTTGTAGAGATGCTGAAGTAGAAACAGGCCAATAAACAAACTAAAGTAGCAATAGTAGTAGCAATCTACCACTGGAGGGCAGTCTAGTGATTCCTCTTCAGTCCCTCAGTCCTTCAGGTGCATCACCTTTATTTAACCCAACTGTAACTGAGCTATTTCTGTAACACCAGACAACATGGCTCTCATTTTATACCAGACAGATCATCTGTAATGCAGCGAACATGATATAATAAACATACTCCATATACTTTAACATAATAATGATACACCCACTGTACGGTTCCCAGATCTTTACATGATCACATGTAACGTCATGATCACATGTAACGTCATGATCACATGTCTCGATGACATCATTTCTATCACTAAAGCAATCTTTTCTGACAGATCCATCTTTGTGTGTAAGAACACGGTCTGTCGTTCCAGGTCTTCTTCTCTGCAGGACCCAAAATCTCACCACAGTCTTCCTCTCCCATGTTATTTGGCTCTCCCTCCATCCAGAACCTGAAACCCAACGAAGCTGAATCAGTCCAAGTCCATCCTTTGTGCTTTTACTGTAGAGAAAGACCCAATTTGCCACCTGCTGTGTATTTACATCACCTCTGTTCCCCTGAGATTATAGACAAAATCAGGGCTATATATATATAGGGAAATACCATATATACGAAAGTATGAAATTACAGTTATAAGTATGTGAAAGGCGCTATAGAAGTGTAACCTGTTATTATTATTATTATTATTATTATTATTAGTGCATGTTGTAGCTTTAAATGATGTATCAGTAGCTGGAGAACTGCTAAGTGTACATGTTGTGAGTTGATTAAATAAATGGGGCTTATCCTCAGGGTCTTACTGTATACTGAGTAGATCCATTTAACTTAAACACATTAGTCTACTTTTTGTAAAGCTCAACCGAGTTCTCAAATCAACTTTTCTTGATTATTCTCTCAAGGCTGCGACCCTCCCTGTTGCTTTTGCACCTTTTCCTGCCATATTTTCCATTAATAGACTTTGATGCAAACAACGTTCAGCCAGCCTTTTTAGGAATGACCTTCTGTGGCTATCAATGTGTCGATGATCGTCTTCTAAAGAACTGTCAAGTCTGTACTGTGGCTCCCATTTCTCCTGAGCATCTGTGAGAGTTTCTACACCTTGATTTGGAGTCCATTGGAGTTCATTTCAGTTGACTGGACATGATTCGGAAAGACACACACAGAAAAGAATCAGAAGGTACTGTTGTGTTGGTAGTACAGAAGAAGCGGATGGTGCCATCATTTCTGCTGAAGGATTTGTTCAGTGCAGGTCTTAAATGACCACTAGATCACTTTTAGGGCAGATCAGTTTTCAGCAGTTGTGGGCTGGAGGTTAGGGATTCCCTGAACCAAAAGGACATGACTGAAGTGCCCTTGATCAAAGCACTCTACCTCCGATTGCTCCCTGGGTGCCGCAGATGGGGCTGCCCATCGCTCCAGGCATGTGTGCTTACTGCCCCCTAGTGTGTGTGTTCAGTAGTACATGTGTATGTCAGTGTTTCACTGCAGGATGGGATACATGCAGAGGTTAAATTCCAGAGGTTAAATTTCACTGAAGTGAAATAAATAAATACATTCTAGAGGACTAATGAGTACATTTATTAAATATTTATTAAAGAGTCTGCATCTTTTAGATACTGTGCACATGAATTAATGATAAAGATATAAATTCATATTTCCCTGGTGATAGTCAGAGCTAGATGCTACCGATCGATGAGGAAGAACGAGGAGCCACACAAACTTGAGGTTATACATGGTCTGCTGGTTTGCTTCTACACCCGTCTACTCCCCGGAGAGAGCTTGCTCTTTCAAACGCTGACAGCACTAGAGGGAGATGAAGCTCTAACCTGTAATATGATATTTCAGCACTAGAGGGAGACGCAGCTCTAACCTGCAGTTTGTTATTTCAGCACTAGAGGGAGACACAGCTCTAACCTGCAGTTTCCTATTTCAGCACTATAGGGAGACGCAGCTCTAACCTGCAGTTTGTTATTTGAGCACTAGAGGGAGACACAGCTCTAACCTGCAGTTTGTTATTTCAGCACTAGAGGGAGAAGTAGCTCTAACCTGCAGTTTGCTGTTTCATCACAAGAGGGAGACACAGCTCTAACATGCAGACAGTTATTTCAGCACTAGAGGGAGAAACAGCTCTAACCTTTGATTTGCTATCTCAGCACTAGAGGGAGACAGCTCTAACCTGCAGTTTGCTATTTCAGCACTAGAGGGAGACGCAGATCTTGCCTGCAGTTTGTCATTTCAGCACTAGAGGGAGACGCAGCTCTAACCTGCAGTTTGTTATATGAGCACTAGAGGGAGACGCAGCTCTAACCTGTAATATGCTATTTCAGCACTAGAGGGAGACGCAGATCTTACCTGCAGTTTGTCATTTCAGCAGCAGAGGGAGACAGCTCTAACCTGCGGTTTGTTTTTTCAGCACTAGAGGGAGACAGAGCTCTAAAATGCAGTTTGCTATTTCAGCACTAGAGGGAGACACAGCTCTAACCTTTAATATGCTATTTCAGCAGTAGAGGGAGACACAGCTCTAACATGCAGTTTCAGCACTAGAGGGAGACGCAGCTCTAAACTGGAATATGCTATTTCAGCACTAGAGGGAGACGCAGATCTTACCTGCAGTTTGTCATTTCAGCAGCAGAGGGAGACAGCTCTAACCTGCGGTTTGTTTTTTCAGCACTAGAGGGAGACACAGGTCTAACCTGCAGTTTGTTATTTCAGCACTAGAGGGAGACGCAGCTCTAACCTGCAGTTTGTTATATGAGCACTAGAGGGAGACGCAGCTCTAACCTGTAATATGCTATTTCAGCACTAGAGGGAGATGCAGATCTTGCCTGCAGTTTGTCATTTCAGCAGTAGAGGGAGACACAGCTCTAACCTGTGGTTTGTTTTTTCAGCACTAGAGGGAGACACAGCTCTAACCTGCAGTTTGTTATTTCAGCACTAGAGGGAGACAGAGCTCTAAAATGCAGTTTGCTATTTCAGCACTAGAGGGAGACACAGCTCTAACATGCAGTTTCAGCACTAGAGGGAGACGCAGCTCTAACTTGAAGTTTGTTATTTCAGCACTAGAGGGAGATGTAGCTCTAAGCTGTAATTTGCTATTTCAGCACTAGAGGGAGACACAGCTCTAACCTGCAATTTATTTCAGCACTAGAGGGAGACGCAGCTCTAACCTGCAGTTTGCTATTTCAGCACTAGAGGGAGACACAGCTCTAACCTGCAGACTGTTATTTCAGCACTAGAGGGAGATGCAGCTCTAAGCTGCAATTTGCTATTTCAGCACTAGAGGGAGACACAGCTCTTACCTGCAGTTTGTCATTTCAGCAATAGAGGGAGACGCAGCACTGACCTGCAGTTTGCTATTTCAGCACTAGAGGGAGACGCAGATCTTGCCTGCAGTTTGTCATTTCAGCACTAGAGGGAGACGCAGCTCTAACCTGCAGTTTGTTATATGAGCACTAGAGGGAGACGCAGCTCTAACCTGTAATATGCTATTTCAGCACTAGAGGGAGATGCTGATCTTACCTGCAGTTTGTCATTTCAGCAGCAGAGGGAGACAGCTCTAACCTGCGGTTTGTTTTTTCAGCACTAGAGGGAGATGCAGCTCTAAGCTGCAATTTGCTATTTCAGCACTAGAGGGAGACACAGCTCTTACCTGCAGTTTGTCATTTCAGCAATAGAGGGAGACGCAGATCTTGCCTGCAGTTTGTCATTTCAGCACTAGAGGGAGACGCAGCTCTAACCTGCAGTTTGTTATATGAGCACTAGAGGGAGACGCAGCTCTAACCTGTAATATGCTATTTCAGCACTAGAGGGAGACGCAGATCTTACCTGCAGTTTGTCATTTCAGCAGCAGAGGGAGACAGCTCTAACCTGCGGTTTGTTTTTTCAGCACTAGAGGGAGACAGAGCTCTAAAATGCAGTTTGCTATTTCAGCACTAGAGGGAGACACAGCTCTTACCTGCAGTTTGTCATTTCAGCACTAGAGGGAGACGCAGATCTTGCCTGCAGTTTGTCATTTCAGCACTAGAGGGAGACGCAGCTCTAACCTGCAGTTTGTTATATGAGCACTAGAGGGAGACGCAGCTCTAACCTGTAATATGCTATTTCAGCACTAGAGGGAGACGCAGATCTTACCTGCAGTTTGTCATTTCAGCAGCAGCAGAGGGAGACAGCTCTAACCTGCGGTTTGTTTTTTCAGCACTAGAGGGAGACAGAGCTCTAAAATGCAGTTTGCTATTTCAGCACTATAGGGAGACACAGCTCTAACCTTTAATATGCTATTTCAGCAGTAGAGGGAGACACAGCTCTAACATGCAGTTTCAGCACTAGAGGGAGACGCAGCTCTAAACTGGAATATGCTATTTCAGCACTAGAGGGAGACGCAGATCTTACCTGCAGTTTGTCATTTCAGCAGCAGAGGGAGACAGCTCTAACCTGCGGTTTGTTTTTTCAGCACTAGAGGGAGACACAGGTCTAACCTGCAGTTTGTTATTTCAGCACTAGAGGGAGACGCAGCTCTAACCTGCAGTTTGTTATATGAGCACTAGAGGGAGACGCAGCTCTAACCTGTAATATGCTATTTCAGCACTAGAGGGAGATGCAGATCTTGCCTGCAGTTTGTCATTTCAGCAGTAGAGGGAGACACAGCTCTAACCTGTGGTTTGTTTTTTCAGCACTAGAGGGAGACACAGCTCTAACCTGCAGTTTGTTATTTCAGCACTAGAGGGAGACAGAGCTCTAAAATGCAGTTTGCTATTTCAGCACTAGAGGGAGACACAGCTCTAACATGCAGTTTCAGCACTAGAGGGAGACGCAGCTCTAACTTGAAGTTTGTTATTTCAGCACTAGAGGGAGATGTAGCTCTAAGCTGTAATTTGCTATTTCAGCACTAGAGGGAGACACAGCTCTAACCTGCAATTTATTTCAGCACTAGAGGGAGACGCAGCTCTAACCTGCAGTTTGCTATTTCAGCACTAGAGGGAGACACAGCTCCAACCTGCAGACTGTTATTTCAGCACTAGAGGGAGATGCAGCTCTAAGCTGCAATTTGCTATTTCAGCACTAGAGGGAGACACAGCTCTTACCTGCAGTTTGCTATTTCAGCACTAGAGGGAGACACAGCACTGACCTGCAGTTTGCTATTTCAGCACTAGAGGGAGACGCAGCTCTAACCTGCAGACTGTTATTTCAGCACTAGAGGGAGATGCAGCTCTAAGCTGCAATTTGCTATTTCAGCACTAGAGGGAGACACAGCTCTTACCTGCAATTTGCTATTTCAGCACTAGAGGGAGACACAGCTCCAACCTGCAGTTTGCTATTTCAGCACTAGAGGGAGACGCAGCTCTAACCTGCAGACTGTTATTTCAGCACTAGAGGGAGATGCAGCTCTAAGCTGCAATTTGCTATTTCAGCACTAGAGGGAGACACAGCTCTTACCTGCAATTTGCTATTTCAGCACTAGAGGGAGACACAGCTCCAACCTGCAGTTTGCTATTTCAGCACTAGAGGGAGACGCAGCTCTAACCTGCAGACTGTTATTTCAGCACTAGAGGGAGATGCAGCTCTAAGCTGCAATTTGCTATTTCAGCACTAGAGGGAGACACAGCTCTTACCTGCAGTTTGTCATTTCAGCAATAGAGGGAGACGCAGCACTGACCTGCAGTTTGCTATTTCAGCACTAGAGGGAGACGCAGATCTTGCCTGCAGTTTGTCATTTCAGCACTAGAGGGAGACGCAGCTCTAACCTGCAGTTTGTTATATGAGCACTAGAGGGAGACGCAGCTCTAACCTGTAATATGCTATTTCAGCACTAGAGGGAGACGCAGATCTTACCTGCAGTTTGTCATTTCAGCAGCAGAGGGAGACACGGCTCTAACCTGCAGTTTGTTTTTTCAGCACTAGAGGGAGACACAGCTCTAACCTGCAGTTTGTTATTTCAGCACTAGAGGGAGACAGAGCTCTAACCTGCAGTTTGTTATTTCAGCAGTAGAGGGAGACACAGCTCCAACCTGCAGTTTGTTATTTCAGCACTAGAGGGAGACGCAGCTCTAACCTGCAGTTTGTTATTTCAGCACTAGAGGGAGACACGGCTCCAACCTGCAGTTTGTTATTTCAGCACTAGAGGGAGACACGGCTCCAACCTGCAGTTTGTTATTTCAGCACTAGAGGGAGACGCAGCTCTAACCTGCAGTTTGTTATTTCAGCACTAGAGGGAGACGCAGCTCTAACCTGCAGTTTGTTATTTCAGCAGTAGAGGGAGACTTAAATTCACTTAAATTCTATAGAACAGTCCAAATTACAAAGAGGTTGGCTGGTGAGATCTTCTACTCCTCCTTTAACACTAGTAGCAGAGGAGTAGCCGTTCTTTTACATCAACACCTTCCTTTTACTTTAGATAAAGTAGTTAGAGACAGTGAAGGACGCTATACAGTGATTTTTGGCTTCCTGTATGCGAATATATAGTGATTGGATGTGTCTATGCCCCCATGATATTAGAACCCTTTATAGTCCCGTGCCCTCTTACATTACTAGGTGGAGACTTTACCTGTGTTCTAAATCCCAGTGTTGATCAATCTCCCTCTAAAAGCGGTATCTCACAGAAAGCTCTCAAGCTCCACAAATTTTGCAAAGACTCTGAGTTATTTGATGTTTGGCGGGTACTTTGCAGTGCCATAACACAACCTCACGCAATGATCTGTTCATCCCATCTAGAAATCTTTTAGATCGAAGTAAAGAATGTTGTTTATGTATCAGGTCTTTATCTGACCTCTCACCCATTAGTGTAACCGTTTAGCCACCTTACAGAGACCCCTCCAGTAGATACTGGTGGTTAAATCCCTCTTTACTGTGCAATCCCCAGTTTGTGGGTGTATGATTAAGACATCTATGCTGGGACACCACTGTGCTGGAACCAGGTGCGTTTGATTCCAGTAGCTTCATAGTTTTAATGAGTTGGATTTTTCCATTGTAGTTACCTGTTTGAGGATTTTTGGGAACTGTAAGACAGGTTTGCATACCATTTGAAAATGGGAGCTATCGATGATGCTTTGTCTGGTCCATGTTCTGCTGTACCTGAGCCTCTCTCTAATCCTTTAGGAAGTCAAGTTCCTTAGGTGCAACAGGAAATGGGACTGCCAAGAATTACTCTTTACACGTTCAGGCTAAAATCCTGAACTCCACCTTCTAGTCAGGGTGTGACATAGTCTATTCCTTAGGGTACTCTTGTAACTCGTATACCTGTATGCTCCCCTGAATCTAGTCCCGCACAAGCTTCCTCTTCCTTCATGCCCAGACTGATTATTCTTTCAATGCACTTAACCCACCTGTTTCGCTTTGTGTTGGAGTTCAGCTCAGTAGTTCTTGTGGTGCAAACCAGTGCTCAGGACAGTGTGTTGTGTCTGATTTTGCTGTGCTAAGTAGTTTTTCCATTGCGGTACTCAAAAAGTGATCCACCAGAGTTTGATGGTTCTAATAGGACCGGGCAAGTTTGCCTCTCTTTACACTTCACATCAACCCTCATTTGTTACAACACACTAAAACACCACCACCATGTCGGTCTCACTGTGGTGCTGAGAATGATAATGTCTGCTCTGTGGTGGTCCTGTGAGGGCACTGACCACTGAGGATCAGAGTGAAAGGGTACCAGCAAATTATGTACCAAATCGGATGTATTATAGTCTGTAATTGTAGAATTATGTGGTAAGTGAATCTGGTTTATACTGTACCCGAAACAGAAACCAGTATGAATGTAAGCTTCCCAGATATGATCTTACATTCTGATATGAGCATACATCAAAATATGCTAGTTAGTAGAGGAGGTGAGGGTGTGTGTGTCTCAGCAACTGTTATCAACCTGAGGACCCAGATAAGGTAAGATTGTCTTTTCATATTCATATTTACTCATTTCAGACCCTGCTTGCAGTGTTCTCCTTCTTTATGTTTTGTCTTTCTGTGGGACAAATGTAGGACAATAACTAGGCATGGGAATATACAGTAACCTTTGATATCGATATTATAAAGAATTGAAATTAAGTCTATTAACAAGCTTTCAATTTTTATCATAGAGCTGTCTGTTTTTGTCAGGAGACTTTAATGTGTTATTTGTGTAATAACTGAAATAGTTTTATGTATTAACATGAATGTATTTTATTTTGTAATACAGATAAACAGGCTAATATCTGAAAACGAATTACCTTTTAGTGCCTTTTAACCCAAACACCATGTCTCGGTCGTGTTTTACCAGGAAACATAACTTAACTCACCTATGTGAGAGCCTTAAAACTGCAAAATGTACATAATTAATGTGACACTGCTGTTTAATCAACAGCTATATTTACACTATTTTCAGAATTTCATTAATTAGTGAAGTACATATTAATCAGGTTTAATCATATTCTTTATCTTGGAAAGTATTTGACACAGTTGCACAGAAGCAAATGAACTAATATATTTGATTACAACCTACATGTTTTTGTAAAATTGTAATAAGGACATCAGGTATCCGATTCATAAGTTCCCTCCACATGTACAGCTTCTTTTTTTTTTTTTGAGCTTCTTTGTACAGAGTGACAGTACATCTTGCTGCCCATGCTGGAGTACCGCTCTAAGTGATTGCTTAATTTGCCTGTATGGTGTCACACCCTGCCATGTCTGTCTGCCTGTCCATGTGCTTTTGTTTAGATCATGTGACCTTTGTTGTCTTGCCCCTAGTGCGTCTGTCTGTTTTGGTCATGTGCCCCTTCTGTCTCCGCCCTCTAGGTCCTGTGTTTGTAGCTCCGCCCCTTCCCAGGTGTCTCTCGTCAGCCCATGCAGTTATATACCCAGTGTCTACCCTTTGTTCTTGTTGGGTGTTTTGTCTCCCTACCGGTCCCTTGCCTAGTTGTGTTTCTGTGATTAGCTCTGTAAGTTTCTCTATGTCTTTTGTTGTGCAGTCCTGTTCCCTAATGTAGTTCCTTGGTTGTTGTTTTATTTTTGATCCAATAAATTGACTTGCACTTGCATCCTGTCCCCTCGTCCCGCGTAACATATGGCTGCTTGGTTGTAACGTTGGTCTAAATGTCCTTGTGCTTATATGGTTGAGTTTATTCATTACCTTGCAGTAAAGAGCTTGTAGATTATTAATACACTCTCCAGAATTCTCCGAAACTTACCTGAGGACCTGTTTTGGCATTCCCCTGAGACTTTTGTTCCTAGAAAAGGTAATGTAGCCAAGAACTAGCTAATGTCACACAACGCCCCCCTCTGGGGACTTTATGTCATTAAACTGCTTTTCCTGCTCCACCCTGGCTCCACCCCCTCCCACACCTGAAGCTAATCTGAAACTCATTTGGACTTCCATTAAAACGCCTTTGTTTGTCTGTTTGCGAAGTCCCTCGTGAGCTCTGAGCCATGTTTCCCTACTGGTTTTGTTCCCTGTGTTTTGTAGTGTTTGTGTTTATTCCTGAGTTTTTTTACCCTTGTTTTGTTTCTGGCTGTCTTCTCTCTCTTTATGGATATGTATCTGTCAATGCCTACCTGTATTTTGACCTCTGTCTCCCGGACAAACCTGAATAAAACCACTATGCATTTGCAACCTGCCTCAAGCCCAATGTTACAGCTAAATATTTAAATGACTTATTTAGGTTTGATATTTTATTGTAATACATTTACAACATAACTAAACAATTCATAGTAGAGTAATGTGTGTAGAAGACATGCACGTAAAGAATGCATTTGATGCATGCACTGAATACATGCAATATAATGAGTATATTGATGAAAACAGGACAATTTTTTCCCCGCATGCAACACAGGAATGCCAATAGGACTAGGCATCAGCATCAGAGATGAAAGAAGTAAAAATAAAGGGAAATAATGTAAAATGTAAAAATAAAAGAATCTTTACAAAAAAGAGAAAATATTTAAAACGTAAAAAGTTGTAGCTGATGACAAAGCAGTAATGATCCTGCTATTATGTAAATGAACACAAAACTGACAATAATAATAACTAAAATGTAGCTGAATGTAAAATGTGAAAATACAAACTGAATTAAATACTCTAATAAATGGTGTAAATGTGCTGATGAGACCATTCATGCAAAGTCTACTGCATTCATTCTAAAACCGAATTGGTCTGGTAGGTTTTTGTAGTTGTTACTGGTCATGCTGTTATGTACTTGCACATGATAATAAAGGTTCCGACACCTTTTGCTGAGCAATCCGGACATTACTAATGTTGCTGAATACAAGAGCCACTGCAGAAATGCAGATACCACATCAGCAAGTCTTCATCTGCTCATTCTCCCACTGTCAAACCGGAGAAACACAGAACTGGAACAAGGAAAACTCTGGCTGGACTACTGAAAGATGGAGAGAGCTCTGTGAAAGGGTGTAGAAGTGATGCTGAGTTAGCTTTTTTTTCTGCTAAACTGGTAAGATATTCTGTCTTTTATGACTAGCTAGTAGAACAGCCAGCTGTAATGTCCCTGCCTTACAGTGTGGTACAGTACAGCTGTAATATCTGGACAGCAAATTAGCCACTTAGCTTGCTAGCATTATTTTTGCCTCTGTTGTTTCGAAAAAACATAACTGGCCAACATTATCATCAGACAGTTTCTAGTGCTATCCTCACTGATGTTGTCAAACACAACCCATCTAAAGGAATACCCGACTGAGAGGCTGCTGTATGTAGCTACAGGACACATGCTGACCATCTGTACATGACTGATACTGTTGGTTTGCTTGTGGTGAAGGATGTAACTGATTATAAACCCCCAAACCCACCAAACGTACAGACGCTGCTTTAAAGGGTTAGTTAGAAATGAAGAGGTTTATAATGCTCAGCAGAACAACCGACTTGTGACATCAGTTCATCAGATCTACTCTGAGATGCTGTAAGAATCATATCTAATAAGTGCTGACCTCCTGCTGCACATGCTCCATTAATTATTAATGTGTATTCTGAAAAGATTCTGCTGAGAGTGACTGTGTTCAGATCACTAAATGCCTTTTCTAAATGAACTATAGGCTGAATACAGATGCTACAATATTTATATTCTGGATATGAACTCCTGTTTTCATTACTACAGGGTTATAGATCCTGTTATGATCCACCATAGAAATCCTTCATTCCCTTTAAATACCCCACTGCAGAGTTAGTTGATTCCTGAGCAGCTCCAGCTCTCTGCAGGTCCTTCAGTTCCTGAGCCCACTCTGCTGTTCCAGCTTCCACTTGAGGAATCAGGAAGTCGAGGTGCTGGATGGTGAAGGCAGAGTCTGGCTTTAATGCGATCTCAGACAGTTTTAGGATTGACGTACAGGCTTTGTTCACCAAACTGTTCTTCTTTTCTTCGTTGTCAGCCAGGAGTGTGTTCAGGTCACTTTCTAGCATCATAATCTCTTCTTTTATTTTCAGTGTTTCTTTATGCTCTGTTTCCATATTTTGGAATTTACTTTTATCAAAACCATTTTCTTCATGATTTTTATCACTGTATTTAAGTTTCAGTTCTTCAAATGTGACGGTTTCCTGTCTCTCTTTTGTTTCATATTTCTTGCTCTCTCTGACGTGTTTACTGTCCGGACAGCCACACTTAATGCAGACCTTATCTTCCATAACTTTACACCACCTAGCATTACAGGCAAGCCAGCAGTTATGCTCATGGCAATTTTGCTGACACGTGTTACAGGAGGTCACCATTCGGTCCCACCAGGAAGCATCTGTAATGTCCACTTTCTCTTTGTAGGCTGTTGTGACGGTGAAAGGAAAGTTTTTATCCTTCTCGATCTTCTCTTTATTCTGTTTCAGATATTTCTGAACTTCAGTCAGTTCACTGTGTTTGGCTTCGCTGAACTCAATGCGCTCCTTCAGATTCTCAACACAGGCCTCAAGCTGCATGCGCTCATTCAATACACTCACAGTCAGAGTTGCGCTTTTTCTCTGTCGGGATTTCAGGAATTCTAAAAATTCCTCCAAACTACGTTCTCCCATTTCCCAAGATGATTTGAAATTATGCTCATACTGCTGTGTGTGTTTCTCAGACTGACGGTTGTTGAAAAGGAAGTGAACAGGTTCATTATCCTCATCATCGTAACAGCAGGGGACCTTTTCTTTCTTGATGGTTTCTAGAGCATTTGTTGGTGGTCCTCCATCTGAGTGTGTAATACACAGCACTATAATGTCCTCTATGTCTTTACCGAATAGGGACAGAACTGCTTCAAAGATGTAGCGCTGTCTGTCTGAGATTCTGACTTCAGAAGCTTTCAGTACCAGACACACAGCATCCAGATCCTTCACTCCAGAACCATTTAGAAATAATTCATGTAGATTTCGAGCTATTTTCACATCCTTCTCTATTCCCCTGGTGTCTCCATAACCTGGAGTATCAATGATGGTAAGAGAGGAGAGTCTCTCCTCAGAAATGATCTCATAAACAGTGACTTCTGATGTTTTAGTCTCTATTAGATCTTTCTCTGCTTCTTCTGTGATCTCAAACCACACCTTATCCTCAAACTTCACCCTCAGGAAGTAGTTGACCATGGTGTTGATCAGGGTGGTCTTCCCTGTTCCAGTTTCTCCCACCATCAGGATAGTTTTGTTTTGCAGATCTTTCTGTCTAAGTGTCCACTTTCTGATCTGGCCATCCTTGTCTAGATTACTTCTTGTGGTGTGAAGACGGTGCCGTGCTGGTGGATCTGGACTGAGAAGGTGACTTTTCTTGAGTAAATCATTTAAAGATGAAGATGCATCACTAAACCTGCAAAATCAAAGACAAAGATTTAGAATTCACAAACTGAGCTTAAATTAAAAATGAAATGAATCACCCTCTTAGACAGCTAAATCCAGGTTTACTAAGGTAATACTAAAGACTAACAAATATTTATATAAAAATACGAATGAGAATAAATATTTATGATTAAAAGATGAATATTAGGCAAACCTAGAGCATGCAACCTTTCATGTGTATCTGTTTCAGGTAATTTAATACTTTTGAAGTTGTAACTCTTTATAATGGTTTCATGTGATTACATTTCCAAACACTGTTGGATATCAATGTATGTGTTTAAGTGTGTAGGTTAATGGTCAAATACTCGTAGGCTGAACACTTGTAGGCTGAATGCTCGTGTGCTGAATGCTCGTGTGCTGAATACTCGTGTGCTAAATACTCGTAGGCTGAATACTCAGGTTGAAATGTGTTATAAAGACTGTGTGTCCAGATAAATGGTTTTTGGACAACTGCTGTGACTCCACCGCGATCAGCTTCAAATAAAGAAACCACACCAGCCTCTCACAGGTTCTTTCTTCGGTGCAAGAAAGAAAGAATCTATCAGTCAGTATTTATTTGTACAGTCCTTTTTACAACCAATGTTGTCTCAAAGCAGCTTCACAGAAAATCAGCCCCCCTTGAGCAAGCCAGAGGCAACAGTGGCGAGGACTTCCATTGAGTAAGGAAGAAACCTCGAGAGGAACCAGGATCAAGGGCGGAACCCAACCTCCTCAGGTCAGAACGAAAGAATCAACTTCATTTGGCCTCATGAACAGGATCCAGAACATCTTTCTTCAGCTGCTGGATTATATTTGTTTGTCTTGTTAGAAGTCCCAGCTAGGCTTTAAGATAACGAAGTGTGTCACATGGTTTTACCAGATCACACCTGCGCACTCATGAGCTCATTGTAAAATCCGATGTGAGTTAAATTCCTCTGGAAAATCCTGATATGATGTGGTTCACAGATGTTTAGCACAGGTGTTAGATGGCTGTAAGCATGTTGGACTGTGTGTTCACCATATGCTGTTGTAGTCCAGGGCCCACTTCATGATCATTTCTCAGCTCAAGAGGCTAAACTAGTGACTTTGACTAATGGTTGTGTTTTAGCATCTGTTCTTACTGTTAATGTGTACTGTTCAAAGTTATTCATGACTTCGGCCATATCTGGAAACAACGAGGATTCTTAACAGCTGCTGGTACATTTATTAAGCAAGTCTAAGCACTTGTCACTGAGCTTTTGTTGGCTTGTAAGCTCCCTGCACAGTTAGCAGTGGTAAAGGGCAAAGCTCATAGCAGATCTAAATCAAAAGAAGCACCAGGTAAAGCTTTGGCTGACGCAGCAGCCAAAGCAGCAGGAGAACTACCAAAAAGGTCAGTAGCTGCTGGTACCCCAGTGTTTCAGCTATAACGGTACCCCAGTGTTTCAGCTTTACCGGTACCCCAGTGTTTCAGCTTCACCGGTACCTTAGTGTTTCAGCTATACCAGTACCTCAGTGTTTCAGCTTCAATAGCTTCTCAGTGAAACACTGATAAGTTTCTAACAACTGAAGATATACTGTATGGTCATAGCTTATGGTCGTAACTACAGTCATAGCACAGCTCTGTGACCTTTGATTTATGGTTAATTGACAATAATTTACTGTTGGAAATCCAATACAACCATCCAAATAAAGTGTTTCATTTACAGTCACCCTTACGGGCTGTGGGGCCTAAAGGTTAAAAAAAAATTAAATGTGTTAAACGTGTGTTAATCTGATGAAGATTTCTGAGAATAAAATAATGCAGTTAAGCTAATCATTAATTCAGTGTACTTTGGCATCAATGATCTGATATACATTTACACTCACCTGTGAGCCATGATAGGAGCGTATACCCCAACTTACAAAGACGTGGTCACTGATCTGAAACACAAGTTAAATCAGAACATATTGCTTTAATTATTGTTTGTTACCATCTTTAAATTGTACAGAACTGATTTATCCATACTATAAGTTTAACACAATTAATTATGTAATTAATTAATTCATTCATTCATTGCTAACGCTACATGCAAGACGTTTCAGCATGGAGCTGTAGAGGTTCCTAATGGTGTCCTGTGATAATCCATCCCATGCAGCTTGAATATCCTCACACAGTTCCTGCAGATCCTGTAAGATTTGTGGTTAGGGTGGAGGTGGAGTGACACCAGGTCTTCTGGATATGTGACGTGTGACAACCAAACGTTCATCTTGGTGCTGATTATCAATTTTTCTTTTTTACTGAGGCTTTGAGGTAACATTCTAGAAACTTATACATAATGTACACTTAAACCTTTATCATCTGTTAAAATGCACTCGTCTACAGCTCCCAGACACGTCATGGTTGATTTTCCTCACAAGGATTTGAGAGGAACATTTTTTGAAGTCTGTACTAGAAAAAAGTTGCCTCTTTTTTGGATGTCAATACTTCACCAGCAGTTTAGATCATTCTGTTAAGCGTGGTCAGGGCTGGAGTGGGACTTTTTTTCAAAAAAATGATGATAAATTTAGACAGATGTTAATATGATGTTAATGGAAGTCTTCATAAATGTCTGTGTGTGTTTATTAAAAATGATTTAAATGTTCCTCTCCATTATACTGTACAGTGCAGTTTGGGAGTTTGGTGGTGTTTTTATGAGTTACACTGAATTCTTATTTCCTGCAGGCTAAAGGGAGGAGGCTAATCTATGCTGTCTTTGAACTTGTGTAGAGTTTACATTAAAATGGTTTTCAGTTTATGTAAGTATTTCTAAACACTTAAAAAGAGAGTTTAGCTTTGGGGGATTCATATTTCATGTGTGGATTTTGCTAAAAAGTTGAAAACCTTATTTTTTGCATTAAATGTAATTGAGGTTTAAAACGTACAATTCAAAATACTGTGTAAGACCTTTTATTTTTTATAGAGCGTTTAGTCTGTATCTGGGCTTTATACAGCGTTTAGTCTGTATCTGGGTTTTATACAGGGTTTAGTCAGTATCTGGGTTTTATACAGCATTTAGTCTGTATCTGGGTTTTATATAGCGTTTAGTCTGCATCTGGGTTTTATACAGCGTTTAGTCTGTATCTGGGTTTTATACAGCATTTAGTCTGTATCTGGGTTTTATATAGCGTTTAGTCTGTATCTGGGTTTTATATAGCGTTTAGTCTGCATCTGGGTTTTATACAGCGTTTAGCCTGTATCTGGGTTTTATACAGCGTTTAGTCTGCATCTGGGTTTTATACAGAGTTTAGTCTGTATCTGGGTTTTGTATAGCGTTTAGTCTGTATCTGGGTTTTATACAGCATTTAGTCTGTATCTGGGTTTTATACAGCATTTAGTCTGTATCTGGGTTTTATACAGCGTTTAGTCTGTGTCTGGGTTGTATACAGCGTTTAGTCTGTATCTGGGTTTTATATAGCGTTTAGTCTGTATCTGGGTTTTATACAGCGTTTAGTCTGTATCTGGGTTTTATACAGCGTTTAGTCTGTATCTGGGTTTTATACAGTGTTTAGTCTGTATCTGGGTTTTATACAGTGTTTAGTCTGCATCTGGGTTGTATACAGTGTTTAGTCTGTATCTGGGTTTTATACAGCGTATAGTCTGTATCTGGGTTTTATACAGCATTTAGTCTGTATCTGGGTTTTATACAGTGTTTAGTCTGTATCTGGGTTTTATACAGTGTTTAGTCTGCATCTGGGTTGTATACAGTGTTTAGTCTGTATCTGGGTTTTATACAGCGTATAGTCTGTATCTGGGTTTTATACAGCATTTAGTCTGTATCTGGGTTTTATACAGTGTTTAGTCTGTATCTGGGTTTTATACAGTGTTTAGTCTGCATCTGGGTTGTATACAGTGTTTAGTCTGTATCTGGGTTGTATACAGTGTTTAGTCTGTATCTGGGTTTTATACAGCGTATAGTCTGTATCTGGGTTTTATACAGCATTTAGTCTGTATCTGGGTTTTATACAGCGTTTAGTCTGTGTCTGGGTTTTATACAGGGTTTAGACTGTATCAGGGTTTTATACAGCGTTTAGTCTGTATCTGGGTTTTATACAGCGTTTAGTCTGTATCTGGGTTTTATACAGCGTTTAGTCTGTATCTGGGTTTTATACAGTGTTTAGTCTGTATCTGGGTTTTATACAGTGTTTAGTCTGCATCTGGGTTGTATACAGTGTTTAGTCTGCATCTGGGTTGTATACAGTGTTTAGTCTGTATCTGGGTTTTATACAGCGTATAGTACGTATCTGGGCTTTTTACAGCGTTTAGTCTGTATCTGGGCTTTATACAGCGTTTAGTCTGTATCTGGGTTTTATACAGCGTTTAGTCTGTATCTGGGTTTTATACAGTGTTTAGTCTGTGTCTGGGTTGTATACAGCGTTTAGTCTGTATCTGGGTTTTATACAGTGTTTAGTCTGTATCAGGGGTTTATACAGCGTTTAGTCGGTATCTGGGGTTTATACAGCGTTTAGTCTGTATCTGGGTTTTATACAGTGTTTAGTCTGTATCAGGGGTTTATACAGCGTTTAGTCGGTGTCTGGGGTTTATACAGCGTTTAGTCTGTATCTGGGTTTTATACAGCGTTTAGTCTGTATCTGGGTTTTATACAGCGTTTAGTCTGTATCTGGGTTTTATACAGCGTTTAGTCTGTATCAGGGGTTTATACAGTGTTTAGTCTGTATCTGGGGTTTATACAGCGTTTAGTCTGTATCTGGGTTTCATACAGCGTTTAGTCTGTATCTGGGTTTCATACAGCGTTTAGTCTGTATCTGGGTTTTATACAGCGTTTAGTCTGTATCTGGGTTTTATACAGCGTTTAGTCTGTATCTGGGTTTTATACAGCGTTTAGTCTGTATCTGGGTTTTATACAGCGTTTAGTCTGCATCTGGGTTTTATACAGCGTTTAGTCTGCATCTGGGTTTTATACAGCGTTTAGTCTGTATCTGGGTTTTATACAGCGTTTAGTCTGTATCTGGGTTTTATACAGCGTTAAGTCTGCATCTGGGTTTTATACAGCGTTTAGTCCGTATCTGGGTTTCATACAACGTTTAGTCCGTATCTGGGTTTTATACAGCGTTTAGTCTGTATCTGGGTTTTATACAGCGTTAAGTCTGCATCTGGGTTTTATACAGCGTTTAGTCTGTATCTGGGTTTTATACAGCGTTTAGTCTGTATCTGGGTTTTATACAGCGTTTAGTCTGTATCTGGGTTTTATACAGCGTTTAGTCTGTATCTGGGTTTTATACAGCGTTTAGTCTGCATCTGGGTTTTATACAGCGTTTAGTCTGTATCTGGGTTTTATACAGCGTTTAGTCTGTATCTGGGTTTTATACAGCGTTTAGTCTGTATCTGGGTTTTATACAGCGTTTAGTCTGTATCTGGGCTTATACAGTGTTTACTCTGTATTTGGGTTTTATACAGCGTTTAGTCTGTGTCTGGGTTTTATACAGCGTTTAGTCTGTATCTGGGTTTTATACAGCGTTTAGTCTGTATCTGGGTTTTATACAGCGTTTAGTCTGCGTCTGGGTTTTATACAGCGTTTAGTCTGTGTCTGGGTTTTATACAGCGTTTAGTCTGTATCTGGGTTTTATACAGCGTTTAGTCTGTGTCTGGGTTTTATACAGCATTTAGTCGGTATCTGGGTTTAGTGTTTGTTTTAGATAACGCTCCCTTGTTTTTAAAGGTTTCCTTAGCTTCCAAAAAAGACAGGAAATCCTGTTTTACAAACAGGAAATGCGAGTGTTTTCCATACGGCTGTATGTGCTCACGGACTTTGTATCTCCATTGTTGTGGAGGAACTTGTGCGTATCCTCTCATACTAAATATGTGGTCCTGCAACCAGAATATAAATATATTCACGAAGGCATATTAGTACACACGCAGACACACACAAACCCTGGATCAGATGTATTTTCTGAATCTATAAAGGTATTTAAAAAGTATTTTCAGCATAAACACATGTACATTCGAACGTTTACAGACTGTTATTAAAAGAAGAGGGGATGAAACGCAATGCTAGACATGGCCATGTCCCAACTGCATTGAGACGTGTTATTGAGCTGCTATCTAAATGACCTCTACCACGGCCAAACCGTCAGTCTTTCTCAGGCGCACCTTTGACCTCCTCACAAAGTTTCCAGATCACACAGATCCAGTCTCTCGCTCATCATTTCTGCCTTTCTTCCAAAAAACTTGCAGTGCGGCTCCACTGTCAGCGTGAGGGGACTGACTGATTGTATGCATTACAGCTAGTCACAGAATTACTGCACTTGTGTCTAAATAACCAGTTTCGTTTCACTTTGACGACAGTCAATCCATTAGTAGGTTGCTTTTTAACATAACAGTGTATTTATCATTTTTTAACAAACACAGAACGTCTGCTTTTGGTGACATGATTTATAACAGGCCACATTATGTATCTCTATGAGCACTAATGTAGAGCCTATATCATACTGATCCCTCTGTGTTGTGAGGTGTAGAAAGGCATGGAGACACTCAGGTGACCATGTGACCTATACAAAACCGGCAGCCTATCCTAGATCTGCCTCACTGGTTTCCACCCGTCCTCTCTGTGGTATAAACTGTCTGATGTGTTTGTTGTGAAGTGCCGTCTCTGTTATCAGTATGGACGAAGACTTTACTGACCCTGTGTCTCTGGATTTCTGTTCACATTTATATTCAACCTGCTATCGACCTTTTGCCTGATCTGGACATTTTTAGATCTTGTAATAAACCCAGTAAGTCTCACCTGCACACATCTGGCTTGGCCCTTAGATGTGGCATAGGTGGTAAAGGCGAATGCTAGGGGTGCCCAGGTGCCTCAATTGAAGAAAAAATAATGGGTACAATTTTTACTACTAGTAGTGCTATCATTTAAAATATAAAATAAATACTGAATACTACAGAGAAGTCTCACATCATAACTTTACATTAATATTAACCATAATAATTTATTTGACTCATGCGCAGTGTGGCATCCCCCAGTGGTTTGGTTATATGGGATTATCAGTAAATGCATACATAGCAACACATTGGGGTTCCTCAGAAAGTTGTGACAGCGTTATCTAACACTGTTACAGCGTAGTGGCAGTGTTATCAGTAACCCGTCAGGTAGATTCCGTTCCTTTATGTTCTAGATAATGGTTATAATGTTACTTGCATGAAGTGCAGACAACGTAAGCAGCACCACCTTTTCACAATGCTCTAAGAAAGAAAACAACGTTGTGACCATGTTGTGGATGTGCTGTGATAAGACAGCACTGACAGCAAGACATGGAGACACAGCCATACAGAACTACAGTCTCTAGCGTCTATTGTACCTATGGTAGAAACCATTGATGACCTACACAGTGCCCTGCATATCCATTAGACATTTACCCTTTAACTGAAGCTGGATGAGAGGCCGCGACTAGCTACAGTGGTGTGAAAAAGTGTTTGCCCCCTTTATGATTTCTTATTTTTTTTGCATGTTTCAGATCATCAAACAAATTTAAATATTAGTCAAAGACAACGCTTTGACTAGGCCATTCCAAAGTCTCTACTTTGTTTTTCTTCAGCCATTTAAAGGCTGACTTGCTGGTATGTTTTGGATCATTGTCCTGCTGCAGAAGGTTCGTTTCAGCTTGAGTCCGAAAACAGATGGCCATTTTCCTTCAGGATGTTTTGGTAGACAGCAGAATTCATGTTTCATTTATCACAGCAAGTCTTTCAGGTCCTGAAGCAACAAAACAGACCCAGACCATCACACTACCACCACCATATTTTACTGTAGGTAAGATGTTCCTTTTCTGAAATGCAGTGTTACTTTTATGCCAGATATAATGGGACACACACCTTTCCAAAAAGTTCAACTTTTGTCTTGTCAGTCCACAATCCTCTTAGATGAGTCGTTGCTGCGATCTTGAGGTAATTTTGTTTTAAAACGGCCAACCCTCAGGGTCTTTAGCAAGGCAGTGGTGGTCCTGGAGGTGTGTTTGGGGTTGTTATCATGTTGGAATACTGTGGCCCAGTTTCGGAAGGGAGGGGATCATGCTCTGCTTCAGTATGTCACAGTGCATGTTGGCATTCATTCAATAAACTGTAGCTCCCCACAGCCACCAGCACTCATGCAGCCCCAAACCATAACACTCCCACCACCATGCTTGACTCTAGGCAAGACACACTTGTCCTTATACTCCTCACCTGATTGACAGCATATGAACCAAATAAGTTTATCTTGGTATCCTAAACGTAAAACATGAATGGCTAAGGTTTTGGCAGACCCATCTCTCCATTTGAGGTTTCAGATGCTATTTGTTCACTGCAAAATAGAAAAAGCCTCTTGGCCGGAATGGCTCAATATAATTTACCGAATGTTAAAAAAAATCTTTTGCTACCTTGTCAGTTACAATTTTAACAAGGGTATATATAACAATGCCCAATATCAGGTGGGCAAAGCTACCATTGACCCTATCTGCCACACCTTGTAACAAATGACTTAATGCGCGCAGAGCTAAAAACTCAGTTTCATCATAAACAGATCATTAAGCACAACAGCAAAGTACAAGCAAGCAGGAACAAACGGCCAAATGCGGGCCTTTGTCAAAAACGAAAAGACAGGTAAAAGTTGAAAACCAGGAAGTCAGACAAACCAGCGAACAAATCCAAAGGGGCAAAATCCGAGAGAGTAATCTGAATAAACAAGGAGAGTTGAAAAACCAGATAACAGTTGACAGACACGAGAGAAACGCTCAGTAATGTAAATTAGTAGGTGTTTGTGTGGGGTGTAAATGCAGCAAGGGGAATGAGCAGCAGGTCTTTGTCATCAGTACTCAGGAGATGCAGAGCGGGAGAACAGTGTAATTGGGTGGCTGGGGACATGTGAGAGTAATGTCATCGGGTTGTGCACTCTGGGGAATGGAATTTGGGAGATTGGCAAACCTGAAAACCTGGAGGGGTGACACATCCATCTCTCTTCTTCCGAAGAAAGACAAGGATCCAACTCTTTGTAGCAGCTACAGGCCTATCTCCCTTTTAAATGTCAATTAAAAAATTTGGCCAAAGTGATACCGATCCTAATTGCCCCGGATCACACCGGATTCATTTGTGGGAAGGCTTTCACTCACTATCTTCACCCCTCTACAGAGGGACTCAAGGCTGTCCTCTTTTTCCCCTACTTTTGAACTTAGCGATAGAGCCACTGGCAATCTGGCTTCGTAGTCAAGTGCAGTTGGAAGACATCACACGCCATGTTCTGGATCACAAACTTCCTTTATATGCAGATGACCCCCTTTTGTATATTTCTAACGCTGTCACCTAACTGCCTCCAATCGTAGAGATATTGGAGCAGTTTTGTCAGCTGTCGGATTACAAATTAAATTATGTATTTTTGGTTAACCCCACAGCTGAAGTTCTTCCACATACAATGTTACCTTTTACGATATCACCATATACCTAGGAGTTTTCCTCACTAACTCTGCACATTGCCTTTTTGCTAAAACATCCCATCATTAGAAAACTGTAAACGGGACATATCCTTACCCCTATTAATTATGGGACATGCTAACTGGATTAAACTGGTCATCTTACTTAAGGTCTTGTACCTCTTTCAACACGTTCCCATTCTTTTACCTAAGTAAATTATTTTTTTTCACAATTTCGGTTACCAGTTATTTTCCTTTGGAATAATAATACCTTCATGTTCAGATTCTGCATTTCATAAATGGGCGGATAGTGGTATATCCACACTTAATGATTTATTGAAGGACAATGTCTTTTACCTTCACGATTTGACAACCAAGTACAACCAGCCCAAAAATCATCTTTTTTTTCAGGTTAGGCATTTTGTTCAGTCACACTTCCCTCACTATTCAAAACTCCTTCCCAATTTTTTTTTTACTGATGACGCAACCAACCAAAATGCAATGTAAAGTGCTTCAGAAAGCTCACTATATTAATGCTAGCAGGGATATTTCCAGACAGAAGTGATGCCTGTGGAAGGTGCAGGCAGTCTCCTGCCAATCACTTCCACAGTTTGGTCATGCCCCAGTCTTTTTGGTCTCACATATTTGATACAATTTAATCAGCCTTTGATTATGACTGTGCCCCCAACTCCCTGAACCACCTTGTATTGAATACCGCCCAAGTCCCGAATGCCCACAACAACGTAACATGTTATTGGCTTCACCGAGTAGAGTGGAAGAGCGTCTCTCCTCCAAATTATAATAGTTGGATCCAGGAAATCTTGTCCTGCCCTAAACTTGGAAAAGTATGCTACTTCCTCTGGAGAGCCTTGCCTCTTTTTTAGAAGACATGGCTTCCTGTTTTAAACTTCTTCAGTGCCAATGTCATAACAATAGAAAACGAGTGTGATGCCTAATATATTTCATCCCAAGTACAGCTACAACCCTGTCATCCCCACTCCCCTTTTCCCCTCTCTTACTCTCACCCTCTCCCTTTATACCTTGTCTCTCTTTCCTTTTCATCTCCCTTTTATCTATCCTTTCCTTCATCACTCAGATGTACAAGGGTGGGTCAGTGGGGTGGTGTTGGTTTAGGAAAGGGTTGAGTATAAAGGTTATCTGCTTAACACATTCTGTTCCCTACAGGGTTCATGTATAAACCTCTGTCTGTTGATTTTTTATAACGATAAACAGATTTCTTTAATAAACTTGTTAAGAGTAGCTTTCAGGATGCAGTAATGTTTTTTTTTTTGTTTGTTTTTTTTTTTACCAAAATTAGTTTGCTTGAACAATTCACCTATGAATTAGTCATAACTGAGTTCAGGAGTTCAGTATGTAGAGAGCTTCATGGAATGTGTTTCCATGGTCGAGCAGCTGCATCCAAGTACATGCACTTCAGTTCAACGATATTCAAAATTTGCTGCCATTATACGGCTGCTCCAACATGATAATAGGGCCCCAGAGATCTTTGTTCAATAACCTACTTTGAATGAGCTTTATTTAACCATCCTCTAATGCTGTTTCAGATTACTTTTTCCAGTTTGGTCTTTTCTAAATATCACAACATGTGGGTATTACCAGCAGCTCCCCAGCAAAATTCTCTTATCAAATGAGCCACTGCTTGTGTTTGATTCGTATGCATAACTTTTCATGATCTGATGATGTCGTTTAATCCCCAGAATTCAGTCACCAGATGCAGCACATTTCTAATGTGAATAAAACAGTGGAAACTGTAAGATCTTAAGGAGAGTCTTGTGATGGTCATAAACTGTATTTAATGCACTTGTTTTACAGATCACTGAGCACATCTTTTAGGACTGGAGGTAAATGACCACGCCCCTACCATGGCTTACAGGTAAGAGGAAATGTAAATCACCTCATTGTTTGATGATGTAGAGTAGTGAACAGAATCACTGATTAACTTACTTTCGTTAATCCCTTCATTAAATTTTATGCACATTCAGTGCGTTTATAGTCATATGATTTTAGAGAATTTCATTCTCCCAACTTTGTGGGAACAGGGATGTTCCAGGGATGTTCCATCATGACTGAGCACCAGGTGCACAAAGCAAGCTCCATAAAGGCATAGATGAGCAAGTTTGGTGTGGAAGAACTTGCACAGAGTCCTTATCTCAACATTTGAGCATGAACATGAAATAGAGCGGTGGCTACGAACAAGGCCTTCTCATCCAACATCAGTGTTTGACCTCACATATGCACTTCTGGAAGAATGGTCAAAAATTCCCATAAACACAATCCTAAACCTTGTGGAAATATAGGGCACCTTAACTTCAATTGTAACTTAATTTCACTGCCACCTTAAATCTACTGTTAACTTTAATTTACTGCCACTTTAAATTCAATGTTACTTTAAATCCAGTTGTACTTCACTGCCATCTTAAATTTCAACATCACCTTAAATATAGTGCTACCTTAATTCCGCTGCTACCTTTTGTTGTACCTTAATTTCAGCGCCACCTTAAATTAACTGATATCTTAAATGCCTTGCTACCTGAAATACACTTAAATTTAGAATATTTAATTAACCTGCTTTAAATGCAGTGCTACCTTAAATACAACTACTATACTATTAACTAATACTATAAATGCTACTTAAGTTCAGCACCACCTTAAATGCTCTCATTAATTAAAATTTTGAAATAGACAAGACATGAACCTGCAGAATGCAACTGCAGCACTGTTTAAGGTGAAACGCGAATATTGAAAAAAAGAAGCCAGATAATTGGCTTCCTGCTCTCCTCCCTTCACCCGTCGCCTGATTTAATTGCATCTCATTTTTGCTTGTTTCCATTATTACATTATCTCTATACCCCTTTAAACAGCCTAGGTTCATTTTTCATTCATTGTTATTGACCTGTGTCTGTCATCATTTATTTTTAATGTCCTACTCGAGTTATTACTCGAGTATTTGTGAATATTATGACACTATAATGTAAAAAAAACTGTATTGAACTTGTTCTCCATTCAGCTGCCTAAGAAAGAGATTTATGATTTTTTTTTTTTTTGCTGGCTTTACAGGTTAACTGATGCATCATCTATAGGTGATTTAGTCAGCAAAAGTCACAAACTCACTGAAGGCCCACCAGCATGGCACCGTCTTCACACAACAAAATGTATTCTTGACAAGGATGGGAAAATCAGGAAGTGGATATTTGGAGAAAAACATGGCAACATGCAAAACAGCACTATAATGGTGGTGGGAGAAACTGGAACAGGCAAGACCACTCTGATCAACACCATGGTCAACTACTTCCTGGGGGTGAAGTTTGAGGATGAAGTGTTTTTTGAGATTACAGAAGAAGAAAAGAGAGATCAAACAGAATCTCAAACATCAGAAGTCACTGTTTATGAGATAATTTCTGAGGAGAGACTCTCCTCTCTCACCATCATTGATACTCCAGGTTATGGAGACACCAGGGTAATAGAGAAGGACATGGACATTGCTCGAAACCTGCTTGACTTATTTCTACATGATGCTGGAGTGAAGGATCTGGACGCTGTGTGTCTGGTACTGAAAGCTTCTCAGAACAGAGTCTCAGACAGACAGCGCTACATCTTTGAAGCGGTTCTGTCCCTATTCGGTAAAGACATAGAGGACATTATAGTGCTGTGTATTACAAACTCAGATGGAGGACCACCAACAAATGCTCTACAGGCCATCAGGGAAGGAAAGATCCCCTGCTGTTACGATGATGTGGATGAACCTGTTCACTTTCTTTTCAACAATCGTCAGTCTGAGACACGCACAACAAAATATGAGCAAGTTTATAAATCAGCTTGGGAAATTGGAGAACGTAGTATGAAGGAATTTTTAGAATTCATTAAAACCCGACAGAGAAAAAGCGTAACTCTTACTGTGAGTTTTCTGAATGAGCGAGAGCAGCTTGAGGCCTGTGTTTTGAGTCTGAAGGAGCACATCAAGTTCAGTGAAGCGAAACACACTGAACTGACTGAAGCTCAGAAAACTCTGGAACAGAATAAAGAGAAGATCGAGGAGGACGAAAACTTTCCTTTCACCGTCACAACAGCCTACAAAGAGAAAGTGGGCATTACAGGTGCTTCCTGGTGGAACCAAATGGTGACCTCCTGTGAAGAATGTCAGGAAACTTGCCATGAGCATAACTGCTGGGTTGCCAGAAATGCTGAGTGGTGTGAAGTTATGAAGGGTCAGTGCTGCACTGCGTGTGGCTGTCCAGACAGGAAACACGTCAGAAAGTACAAGAAATATGTAACGAAGCTGAGAGAGGAAGAAGTTACATTTAAAACCCTGAAAAGTAAATATAGTGATACAGATCATGTCTCTTTTGATAAAAGTGAATTTAAAAAAGTGGAAGAAAAACTGAAAATGAAAGAAGAGATGATGAAGCTAGAAATCAGAATGGAAACACTCCTTACTGAGAACGAAGAACAGAAGAAGAGCTTGGTGAAAGAGGCCTGCATGTCAATCCTAAAACTGTCTGAGATCGCATTTAAGCCAGACTCTGCCTTCACCATCCAGTACCTTGACTTCCTGATTCCTCGAGTTGAAGAAGCTGGAACAGCAGAGTGGGCTCAGAAACTGAAGGACCTGCAGAGAGTGGCAGCTGCTCAGGAATCTACTAACTCTGCAGTGGGGTATGTAATGAGGAAAAGAAACAGGACTGGGTTTTAACACTGTAGTAATGACAACAGAAGTTCATGCTGAGAATAATCTATCACCTACATAATACATGCTCTGTGGGGGTCCTGTGGGGGTCCTGATCATTAAAGAACAGCGTCCAGGATACACTGCACTATGCAATAGATTTGTTCTGGAAACCTGCTGATTAGTATAGTTATAAGTGGGCTGGACATACAGAACCACCTCAACGGCCAGCCAGTTTCTACTTCGTTCAGTATATTAAGTATGATGGAACACTCTACTTTTTCATTTTTCATTAAATACAGACCTAGCTAGTTTCCATGCAGCAACTTTAGCCTCAGTTTATGTTATGTAGCCCAGGCCTTGTAACTACTAATAAAGAAGGTTGTGACTATTCATTTAGGTTATTTAATTCTGAAGGTGGTCAGTGATAAATGGTCTGATGTATGCGTCTTGTTAAGAGGCCATTTTTTATTTCTGGACACATATCTGCCAGATCTGAATCAGAAATGAGCGTCCACTGCTTGGTTTTTCCTCTTTTGGTCCTACTTGTGGACATTCAAGACAGTTTAACAAGAGACATCAAGATAGTTTAAAATGTTGCCTAAACAAACCTGGGAAAAATTTGTTTGGATGTTAAGAGGTCACATACACAACGTTTTTATTTTGATCGTCCTCAAAGGCTGTCTTAGTGCACTTCACATTTCTTAGGCTACACAGTCCACAGAGTATGCAACAATGTTTCTAATCAACAGTAAACACTTTTCATTCTAGGCCGGGAGCGAGAAGGGAGTAGCCACACTCGGACAGTTATATACTAATGACCTGCTCATGACAAATTCAAGATTTCTGGTCGAAGGTCATGGTCAAGTTATCAGAGGTCCTGGGGAGGAAAGCATTGGGGGTTTTTGGGTGGAGCTTCACCACTTCCTTTTTTGGCATCAATACTGCTATAGACTATAAAGTGGAAGGCAAAAAAAAAGAACTGATGTAAATGTATATTTAGGTATCTATGTAGGTGTGTATATATATATATATATATATATATATATATATATATATATATATATATATATATATATATATATATATATAGCATTTTTATATTATTTTTAGGCAAGTCACTAAGACATTGATTTATTAAATTATTATTTTAAGCTGCATTTGTAAATGTTAAATCTTTGTTTTTGATTTTGCAGGTTAAATGATTCATCATCATCTTTAAATGAGTTCATCAGGGAAAGCCACCTTTTTAATTCAGGCCCACCAGCTCAGTGCCGTCTTCACACAACAAGAAGTCCTCTACATAAGGAGGGCCAGATCAGGAAGTGGACATTTGGACAGAAATATGGTAAACTACGAAACAAAACAATCCTGATGGTGGGAGAAACTGGAACAGGCAAGACCACCCTGATCAACACCATGGTCAACTACTTCCTGGGGGTGAAGTTTGAGGATAAGGTGTGGTTTGAGATCACAGAAGAAGAACAGAGAGATCAATCAGAATCTCAAACTTCAGAAGTCACTGTTTATGAGATCATTTCTGAGGAGAGACTGTCCTCTCTCACCATCATTGATACTCCAGGTTATGGACACACTGATGGACTAGAGAAGGACATGGACATTGCTCGAAATCTACATGAATTATTTCTGCATGATGCTGGAGTGAAGGATCTGGACGCTGTGTGTCTGGTACTGAAAGCTTCTCAGAACAGAATCTCAGACAGACAGCGCTACATCTTTGAAGCGGTTCTGTCCCTATTCGGTAAAGACATAGAGGACAATATAGTGCTGTGTATTACACACTCAGATGGAGGACCACCAACAAATGCTCTTAAAGCTGTCAAGAAAGAAAAGATCCCCTGCTGTTACGATGATGAGGATAATGAACCTGTTCACTTCCTTTTTAACAACCGTCAGTCTGAGAAGCGCACAACAAAATATGAGCAGAATTTCAAATCATCTTGGGAAATGGGAGAAAGAGGCATGAAGCGATTTTTTGAATTCCTGAAATCCCGACAGAGAAAAAGCGTAACTCTGACTGTGAGTGTTCTGAATGAGCGAGAGCAGCTTGAGGCCTGTGTTAAGAGTTTGTTGAAGCGCATCAAGTACTGCGAAGCGAAACAGAATGAACTGACTGAAGTTGAGAAAACTCTGGAACAGAATAAACAGAAGATCGAGGAGGATGAAAAGTTTCCTTTCACTGTTACAACAGTCTACAGAGAGAAAGTGGACATTACAGGTGCTTCATGGCAGAGCCGAAAGGCAACCTCGTGTGATGAATGTCAGCAGAACTGCCATGAGAAGGGCTGCTGGTTTGCTGGAAATGCTAAGTGGTGTAAATTTATGAAGGGTAAGCGCTGCACTAAGTGTGGCTGCCCTGACAGTAAACACGTCAAAGAGGCCAGGAAATATGAAACAAAGCAGAGACAGGAAACCGTCTCATTCGAACAACTGAAACTTAAATATAGCGATACAAATCAAGAAATAGCCTCTTATGATGAAAGTAAATTTGAAAAAATGAAAAAAGAGCATGAAGAAAAACTGAAAAAGAATGAAGAGGTGAAGAAGCTAGAAAGTGACCTGAAAACACGCCTGGCTAAGAATGACGAAGAGAGGAGGAGCTTGGTGAAAGAGGCCTACATGACAATCCTAACACTGTCTAAGATCGCCTTAAAGCCAGACTCTGCCTTCACCATCCAGCACCTCGACTTCCTGATTCCTCGAGTTGAAGAAGCTGGAAAAGCAGAGTGGGCTCAGGAACTGAAGGACCTGCAGAGAGCTGCAGCTAAAAAATCTAAATGAGCAGTGGGGTATTTAAGGAGGGTGCAGAATTTCTTTAGCAGAAAGGAACAGGCCTGAGTTTCAACACTGTAGTAATGAGAACAGGAGTTCATATTCAGAATACAGGTAATGCAGCATCTGTACTCAGCCTATAGTTCATTTAGGAACAAAACGGTGTTCAGTATGTAACAACTCTTTACCGAATATTCCCATAATATGCATTATTTAATAATCACATGTAGCTTGGGGCTAGCATATGTGTTGGACAGGCTCTTTGTCAGAGCAGATATATAAAGTGATGTTGGAAGTCAGTTATTTTGCTCAGATTACAGATTGTATTTTAGATTGAGTTTTTTTATTCCTGATCAGTATTTCATTTCCTCTTTATGATACTCCAGTCATAACACCGCTACTGCTTTGTCATTGGCACACCTCTGAATGAAGAGCTTTAGCATTTTTTCTGTTTTTTTGTTACTTTTTGCTTTTTTACTTTACAGTTTTATTTCTATTTGATTTGTTACTTCATTGGAGGGCTATGGGCTTCTCAACTCTCCCCAGAGTGACAGTTACTATGTAGGGATATTTCTGTGTTTCATGCTGGAAAAACAAACAAACAAAAAACATTCTCGCTCTCAATTTGGGGGGAAAATCCAAATCTCTTATATATAGTCTTTATATAGCATACGTGTGTGTGTTTGTGTTGGGTGAATTGGTTTACTCCAATGAGTTAACAGAGATGTGCAGCATTCCCTCTTTTAGTCTTCATGATTAAATGTTTCTGTGGCCATTGAAAACACAGTGTTGTCTGAGACTGTCCTTGTGGGGTGCCTCAGGGTTTGATTCTTGACCCTATTTCATTTTCACTTTGCACGCTGCCTCTTGGAGTTTCACTTAGGCATTTTAAGTTGTAATGACTTCAACAGAGTAGCTAATTTGAGTGCATTGATGCTATCAAGGACTGGATGAACTTCACCTTTTTAAAAGTTAAACCCAGGGATTTGCAGGTGGCTCTTGGTTTACTCACATCAAAACTAAATGTAAAAATCCTAGAAATCTGGATGCTGTTTTTGATCTTCAATTACTTTTCAGTACATATTGAGGAGAAGTCCTGTTTTTTCAACTAAGAAATATTTCAAAGATCAAACAGAGTCTGTCTTTTTAGGACTAGAAAATTATTCATGCTTTTGTTTCGTCTCGTTTGGACCGTTGCAATGCCTTATATAAGGAACTTTGGTAAGACTTCAAGTGGTGCAAATTATCAGTGATAACTAGATGTGGGGGGCACATCATCCCAGTGCTAGCCTTTCTTTACTGATTGCCTGGGAAATTCAGGATTTATTTTGAAGGACTAGTTCTTACTTAAGGCTTTACACAGCGAAGCGCCTGAATGCATGCAAATAGTAGGCCACAGAGATCCATAAATAAACATTGTCTTGGAAGCAAAAGAAAGACTGGGCTCCTAAATTGGGGAATACTCTTCCCCTTGATACATCAGTGTTGTTTTAAGGAACACCTAAAGAACATTTACTCAAGTTGTGATCATAGTTAGTGTGTGTGTGTGTGTGTGTGTGTGTGTGTGTGTGTGTGACTACTTTAATTTTTATGTTATTATATACAGTATTTGATTTATTGTGAAGCACTTTGTAGCTCTGTCTTTGAAAACTGCTACACAAATAAAGTTTACTGACTTCCTGGGAGTTAACTGGGGTCAGTAACATAAGGTTTAAGTGTGATGTGTAAAACAGGAACCAAGGAGAACAACCAAACCACTGTTTGCAGGTTTTTGTAATTTAAATACACACCATACGCTTAATCACAAATCAAGTCAACATACAAGAGCATTATTATGTACAGTATCCACAATAATTATAAGTAGGAGAGAACAAAGCTGTGGGATGTAGGCTGCATGGTTAAAAGGGATGGCCGTACAATTCTAGGCAGAAGCATTGCAGAGTTCTCTGGGCCGGGTTCATCTAGATAGTCTGAAAAATGGATGTTTAGATGAATCTGTACTACAGCTTGGTAATGTATTTATTTCATTTAGTTTACCTTTTTAAAAAACAGGAGTTTTATCTTGTATGGATGTGTTATTAGATCTTTTTTTAAAACATTTCTGTATTCCAATTTTTTTTTATTTTTAGCAAATGTATTTACTTTGAAAACCACCGTCTATGGCCATACAAGTTTAATGTGCATATAAATTTCATCAAAATAAAAAATAAAAAACTTTATTAAAACGTATGCCTGTATTAGCTGTCTGGATTAATGGTTGCACATTTAATGGCATCATTCAATCAATTTTATCAATTCAGTGTTTGTTCATGTTAGTAAATTTGTTTGTGATCCTTTTTGGCAAGAAATCTGACGTTGCAGGACCTTCTCTTGTTTTGACTGAAAACCCTGTTCTTCTTCCCAACATTCCTACAAAATTTTCTCTCAACCTTTATGCAAACACTTCATGATTTTCATAGGTAAGATAGCTTAACACATGCTTTACAGTGAACACACTTCTGCATATTTTAATACACAATTACTCATAATACTGTTGGATTGAACATACAATATTTAGAAGTGTACAGATTATGGCATATTTTATTTTCCAGTAAACTAAACAATAAAACAGGCTATGTTTGAGATTGTTTTCTGTAAAGTATATGGAAATGTTTCGTTAACTCATGGAAAAATTAATTTAATCAATAGGTAACTATGTCAAAGCCCAGCTACGGAGACCGGAGTTCCTGTATCACAAGTAACAAATAAATCATGATACTGGAAACCAGCCAATGTGTGTGATCACTGAATCCTCAGGCACAGTTTGCCACAGTTCACTGTTACATCAAGAAATGGATTTTCAAACTCGGTTATTTATGGACACAAATACAATTCTAGGCAGAAACACCAGCAAGTTCTCTGGACCCAGTTCATCTATATGGTCTGAAAGATGGCCGGTGAGATGAATTCAGGCTGAAGCTTAATCACCGAAGCAGAGCTAAATAATAATAGGATTTTAGAGTAACATATGCTGCCATCGAGATTATGTCTTTTCCTAAAGAGTTTCTGGTTATTTCGGTCAGAAAACGCCACACCACAATCTTTACATTATGTGTAATATCTATACTGTCCGTGTCTCCTTCAATCTGTATCTCACTATGTTTTGTAATAAGGAGCAGTTCAAATTCTCTGTTACCAGGATTATAGTATTGCTTGTTGGGAGTGAGTTTACAAGAGTCAAGAATAGGCATGTGCTTACGGGGCACCCATAGCATTGTAATAGAACTGCTCATGTTCCTGTTTCAGATGCATCTATGATTAATGCTAACATGGGGTCAGGAGTGAACCTGAACTTGAGATCTTTGAATGCATGCCCCACTCCTTTAAGGTTTTGGGTGTTTCCTTCAACAGTGAAGTAATGAGGACAACGATGGAGCTGAAACCACAAATGAATGTTCATCCAGGGTGTTAGAGTGTGTTACAGCATGTCACAAAGAATTTCACTGATAAACTGAAACACTGACATGGCACTTATCAATCCATATGCCATCAGTTTGGGGTTACCATACCTGAATCCCAACAATGGCACAGGATTAAACCCCAGACATCATGTGTGCTTTTACTTGCTGTGGACTGCAGCCACACCTAGCACTTTGTGGGATAGGTAGGCACAGTGATATCTGTGTGGATATGAGGGTATTTGGGGACTATGTGGTGGAGTGGGTTGCATTGCTATGTGCGGCTTTCAATAGTAATTTATGAATTACGCTAATGACGCTAATTAAATTTGCTTACTCTGCGCTGTTAGTTCATAAATAAATTTTAGACAAACCTGAAAACATGAAATAGTCCCATGATTGGCTCCTAAATTGAAACACTTCTGGAAACAATGTACAGGTCATTCTTTAACGATTAGTACTTGATGAATGGAACTATTAAATTAATGCTTGAAGACCTAAGCAAGAATAAACACAAAATGTGCTAGTATCAGATATACTTCATTCTTCTTATTGGTTGAAAACAAATGAACACTCTCCAGGTAACCTGTGTTGTACACTGCCCTTTCCTAAAGATTTAATTATTATCTGTATCTTTATTGTATATCTATACTGAACCATCTTGTACTAAGCACTATAGCGGTCTACATGAACATGTAAGCTGATGCTACTACCTGCCACTGCTACCACTTCATAGTACTCTATACTGGTTTACCACACATACTGAAACCGATACTGCTCTACCACCTGCAGATATGTCCCTACTGTTACTGTTTAGCGCCACATTGTTTTGGTGACTATCTGCATATGTTGCACTTACACTGTTTATAGGGTGGGTTATATTCTTTATACGGCACTTGGGACTGGAGGAAGAGCCAGATTCTGATTTGTTTGCTTTAATTACACTGATTAAGCAAGCCCCGTATCGGTATAATTCACAAGGGTAAGCAACTGAAGTACGGAATTGAAATTGATGTATGGTTGTTCCTACCTTCCAAAATCATTGGTAGTGAAATTCTGTGCTGCCCAGTCACTGTTTCTCAAAATCTGGACTTAGGGTCTGTTTACCTGCCCTTTTATCTAAGCCATGGTCCTCCTGCAGTGCTAACGTGTATCTGTAATACAGTTACTACAGTAGGTTACAGGCGGTTCCCTACAAGAACTACTGAAACTATGTGAAGTTTGTGAGGATAGTTAATATATACAGTTCAGATAGAAGCCCCTCCCCATCCTTGGCCTGATGACCCCTCGCTGTTGTACCTACAAGTGCTTGGGCTTCGTAAATTAATGAGCGACACTGTGCAATGTCCCAAAAGCTGAATTCCATATATGGCGTTATTTGGACAGGTTTAAGGATGAATGTTTCCCAGTTTTCAAACGTACCTGTAGCTTACTGTTAGTTGGGCTAAGCGGAACAGCCTAATGCTTATTTAAATAGCAGGACCGCAGCCATTTAGGCAGTGACGGGCTTGGGAGGGTGGCATATGTCTTTGAAAAGAGCTATGGTTGGAGAAAAAATATTGGAGTATATTTGTATATATCCACCTGTTTAGCTCGATTCTGGTTTTTTTTTTTCTTTTCTTTTTAGTTCTTGGGGTTTTTTTTCTGAGTGGTGATTATTTTTGGTGGCCACGGGGGTTTTGATTCCACTGGCACTTTGAAACAGCTTGGGACGACTAATGAACACACTGCATTTTCACGTCCCGTTTTCTTTAGTTTGTACTTTTTCAAGTCGGCCACCTCCAGCTATTCCTGACAAACAGTATTGATATGGGATTCATTGTCGTGTTGGAGAGGTCCCAATAAACGCCCAAGCTTGAGCCTTACAGTAAGTAAGATTCCATCTAGACATGTTTATTGTCCATCTTAAATCCAATCTTACTCATTGTATAAAACTATTGGATGCTCAATTTTACTGCAAGGTGTGCTGGTTCCAGTCTGTTCATCATTACATTTCTGAATTGGAATGCACTATAGAATGGGTGGGCATGATACATTGTATCATGCATATAAAATCAATATAAGACAGTCTACAGAATGGATAACGAACGGAATTGCATTTAATTGGTGATTGGTCTTTATCGCTTAAATGACAACCGGTCATATATAGAGCTAAAAATGTCAGTTTTTAACACAATATATGTTTCAGTACATGTTCGTAAATCTAGTGTTCTCAACCAGTCCCTAGTCTTTTGGGTTCCACCGCTGCCAGGGGATCTTCTTGTCTTAAGCCATTGTGTACAATGACGGTTGTGGCTTGCGATTGGTGTTTGGGTCTTGCTGTTGGTCTGTGTCAGGATCCACATGTTGTTCCTTGTTTCACTTAGTGGTGTACAAATGGGGTCGTTACAGTTTATAGGTTCTAAGAGTTTCTGGATTTTCTGTATGTAGTTATTGGTTTATAAATAAAACTTGTCACCTTGCATCCTGCCTCCTCGTTAATCATCCGACCATTTACCAGTGAGGATAGATACGCAACTCCAGTAAGAGATTGAAGAATCTCTATGGCGTATGCATGGACAACCTGGTGGAGCTTTTATGGTGCCACACTACACAGTCTACTCCTGCCTTCTATTGTGCACTCTGAATAGGGCTGAATTATTGTTCACCTAGTGAGCAGTGTACGCTTTGCCACCAGAGCCTCAGTAGGCATGCATGACATGGTGACCCTGGTAAAACAGTTCACGGGTACTATAGTGAACGGGTAAGGACCCAAAAATCCGAACTCATGAACTGTAGAGCACTAGGATCCCAGTCAGCATACTCGAGACTCCATAGTGGGGCCATTTTGGGTGGTGGACATAAGCAGCGAGTGGCGGTAAATAGTTGAGAGCCGGCATCTAGGACCTCGCAGCATAGAGGAAAGCTCCCAAGGATAGGAGGTCGCAGGGTTGCTTATTTAGACTCCAACCTGATACCTCAGGTTAATTTGTGTCCCCTACTGGCTTGGTGTGGGTGTGTGTCGGGTTGAGGATGACGGTGGGGGAGTTTGTCTTTAGACTGTTTTAAATGTTTGGGATAGGTCGTTAAAATGCTGCTGGATCTGATTAATACTGCTCGTGCTGCACACTTAGATTCCCTTTGTTGGTGTGCCGTTTCTCTCAGTGCACTTGTTGGCCTGGATGTGGATGATAACTCATAAAAGGGCTGGCAGTGATGTTCAGTGTTGTCCTACTGTTTGTCTCTGGACCACAAGTCACGGATTAAAGAAATTCCGTGTACACACACAAGTCTGGAACTTTTTTTTGCGTCTAACAAAGTTAGAGTGGGGGGCTGGGTGGGGGCTTTTAGTCATAGTCATTACAATCTTAATGCCATTTTATTGGTAGATCGTTAGCTTCTTTTAGGAAGGAATCCCAGTTAGTTGCTGTACCTTTCAAACCTCTGGTATTCAATTTGTACGGGTTACACTTACCCACCTACCCCATCTCCCACGACAATTGGCTGTAGACAAAGAGTGAGAGTCGGGACTCGAGAATCGAACATAATTAACGTTCATGTGTTAACTAAAGTATTGAGCAATAAGGATAATTTAAGTGGGATGAACTAAGGGACTGTTGGCCATTGTATGTTGTCAATTGATTTGTTGATTAGTTGTGCGGAGTGTCTCATGTAAATCTAACAGGTAAAGTGAAGTCTATATTACAGAATGTATTGATAATCGATGATTGAGTTCGTGGCGGATAGTACTACTAGGTGTTTCTCTCGGACAACCTTTATGAGCGCATGTATCTCTAGCATATGCAGCACACTCAAGGATTGTCGGATTTCAGAGATCAATCTGTGTACACGTTTGACACATGAGGAGGGTATCGTTCATAGGACAACCGATTATACACGCAGGACGACACGATGACTGTGTCTCCCCTGCTCCGTTCTATGGAAAGGGTGGCTAGGTCACCAAGCCTCATTGTTCATGGTTATAAGCATGTTCACGGTTGAGTTTGTCGTAGTTCCCCTGTAAGTCCATAAGTTCGCTCCTCAATGTACAGCATTCTCCTCGCACACTATTAACTCGGGCATGTTTTTAAGAATTTGAGATCATTAGAGAAAGTAAGCAACGCCTCTCTTTGCCACAGACTTGCGTTGATACCATTGCTCCTGGCTGAGTTTCAAGGGCCACAGTGTGTCTCAGGTCTCACACATCATATGAATGCTCGTAGTCAGCACACATAGCACCCTTTGAACCCAAGCTCTGTCATGGGTTTTCCATCGGGTTCAAGATCGAGACCCTTAATGCATTAGCAACTGAATCTTGATAGTTCTGGTGATGTGTGAGAGACCCACATTTCTGTTTTTCATGGTTTTGAAGTGCGATTTTTATGGATGAACCTCACGTATTGCCAACTTCCTGTATCATACATGAGGATTCTCTTCTGCTCGTTCTCGTTAGTTTACTCGCTTTTACTGTGTTACTTTTTTTTTATCTTTGCTCTGTATAGTTGGGTTTTAGGCTCTTTCTTTCTCCCTTTGGTTTTGTTTGTTAGACCCTTTGTCTTTGTCCCTTGTCTGTTGTAAACTGATGGACATGTGAAGGGTTCACAGAGTGCTCATTTTTGTGTGCGTGCATGGTGCAATTGGCATATACTCTCTGTTGCACCTGTGAGGGCTACCTTGCGCTGAGTCTTTGGGTAATTAGGTCTTTAGGAGAAGAAATGTGGCGGAGGCCCCATGCTACCCAGGCTGCTACAATACAATTTGTGTTGTCTGCCACGTGCATCAGGACTGATATGGAACATTTAAAGTCCTCTTTCTTGGGAGAAAACCAAGGTGTTTTAAGCCCCGTTGTAAAGTGTGAAATAAGTATGTTAGAAAATGTTTTAATTAGCAAGTGAACTGTATTTTTTTCTTCTTAAAATACTTTTGGTTGTGATTAATTTTATGGTATTTTCTGTTTTGTGGTAATGGACTTTTGTATAGTCGTGTTAACTCAAGCAATATTGTCACTTGCCCCCCCCTTTTTTTGTGGATTCTGGATGTGGTAAGAAGCTCTTAATGAGAGCATCAAATAGAGTCATCGGAGTGTCTTGGACCACAACTCTTACATCAATTTGTTGGACTTCCACCATTGGATGCTTAAGGAAGTTCACTGCTACCTGGCTTCAGATCTGATGTAATGCTTTGGGGTGTTACTAAGGGCTCTGCGGCGTCATGACTTGACAATGTTCTGTGACACTTTGATTACTCACCCGGTGAGACGTGAGTCTATCCTTTGTTTTTACATAATTTATTTAATTTTTGCTACTTCAGCCTGACCTTGGTTAGGATGCAGGCGTTATTTATACAAAACACCTTGTAATACGGCATAAGAAACTGGTATGTAGTATAAGCTTGAGAAGAGGTTTTGGCGTTGTAAGATAAACTATTATGTTGCACGAATTTATACACCAATTGGTTTTTTCATCTGCTGCTAGTTAGAGAGAGGCTGTACTGGGTTAGGAGTTCTTCTTCAGGATTACTGTAGTGGTAAGATCATTTTGAGTGGAAGTAGGTTTGTTACAATGTTCGCCTGTGTTGGGGGCTGTTGAGCCATCGGCGCCTGTCCTTTCTCAATGGCCTTTGGCTTTTAGCTGTGCTCAAGAGTACCCACATGGTTCCCCACTAGTATATGTACATGATGTTATCGAGTTAAAATATGCATAGAACCTGTTAGGTGCATTTGCAGTGTAAATAACTAGTCGGAACTTTCTTGTGTATATTTAATAAGATATTATCCAAAACAAACTAACACGGCCCTTTTTCGAAGGATGGAACCTCACACCTACTTATGTTACTGTCTAGAAACCTATTTGGAATAAACCTAGAACTCCACTGTCAATTACAGAGAGAATGGGGACATATCAGTGGATTTCCCCCTATACTACAACTGTTCCCAGAACATCATGGTATAACCACACCAGTAATTATCTAAGTTACTTTGGGCGTTTCAGTGTACATCATCCTTTCCTCGAACCTGTCCGCCTGTAAGAGAAAGAAGTCAAGTGTGGGGTTTAGTTCAGTCTCTGTTGTTTAGAAGTCTGACTGCTTGTGGGACAAAGCTGTTGCAGAGCTGTGCAGTGACAGCACGGCTGCTCCTGTACCTTCTGTCAGACAGCAGCAATGAAAAAGAGTCCAGTGAGGGGATGAGTGGGGTCCTTCACAATGCTGATGGCCCTACGGGTGCAGCGTGTGGTGTGAATGTCTGTGACCAAGGGGACCCCTATGATTTTCTCAGCTGTCCTCACTATTTGCTGAAGGTTCTTGCTTGAGGCGTTGCAATTTCCAAACTAGGCGATGATGCAGCGGCTCAGGATGCTCTCCACAGTCCCACTGTAGAACGTGGTGAGGATTGGAGGAGGAAGTTGAGCTTTCCTCAGCCTCCGCAGGAAGTAGAGGCGCTGCTGGGCTTTCTTGGCTATGGAGCTGGTGTTGAGGGATGATGGTGTTGAATGCTGAACTGAAGTCTAGGAACAGCATTCTGGCGTAGGTGTCTTTATTGTACCGGTGGGTGAGAGCTAGGTGGAGTGTGGTGGTGATGGGCATCGGTCCGTAGTTGGGAACGATACGCAAACCCGCAGTGGGTCCAGAGAAAGGGGGGAGTGCCTCATGACAAGCCTCTCAAAGCACTTCATCATGATAGGAGTGAGTCCAATGGGGGACGGTAGTCATTGAGACAGGACACCATGGAATTCGTTGGCAAAGGGATGATGATGGTGGTTTTGAAGCATGTTGGGACGACTGCAGTGCTCGGAGAGATGTTGAAGATGTCCGTAAGAACATCTGCTAGCTGATCGGCACATTCTCTGAGCACTCCGCCAGGAATGCTATCGGGTCCAGGGGCTTTCGTGAAACCACATTTAGAAGAACCACATTAAGCAGGTAATGAGTGAAAGAACTCAGAGCAGCTTCAGATGATCTAAAGACTGTTTCTGCAGGTGGAACAGTGACCATTTGTGGAACATGTGCAGTGAAAACATGGTTGGAGGGAAGTGAAAGAACCGGTCAGGTCCCGACTATCAGTACAGTGCTCAGTAAGTGTGGGTACTTCCATCAACATCACTCATGTGATCAGAGTAGACCAAGAACCACAGAAAAACAGCCCAGAAAGAACATCACCCAGTATGAATCATTTACTGTTCACCTAGTATCGTTTATGTTACTTACTGCTTGCTAGAGAGTTACTACTGAATGGATGCTGGAAGGTTACTTGATTAAATCTAATTATAGTTTATTTCCATGTTAGTATTAGTTTATGTTAATGATCCGTAATAAGCATGACAGAGAAAACAAATATTTTTTGGTCTTTTTCTTTTTTTTATTTGCGTGTGTTATAATGACCCACAACGTCTGACTCTTCTGGTGAGACTCCAGTTGGAATCTGTCTGGGTCCGGAATTGTGCTTTCTTCAGCTTCTACTCATCTGTCTGGCTCTCTGGACCCTTCCATAGTTACCACTCAACATGCAGCTTGTTTTGCATGGACTCATTTGTTTCCCCTATATATTTTACTGTATGGGTGGGCCTTGTGCTGGGTGGAGTCTCTGGTCTCTGGTCCAAGACTTCCAGCCCAAATGTGATTTATGTTATTTAGTAGACCAGCCCATGGGTGACGTAATATGGAGGGGTGGAGGCCACGGAGACATAAAGGAGCTGGGAAAAAAGTGCCAATCATGATTGGGTAAGTCGATTCGAAGATGGGAGGTCATCCTCTGAGGGTGGAGAAATACCGACGCCATTGTGTATAAGTTGGTTGATGTGGTTTGCGTCGTCTTCCTCCTGATAGAGGAATTCTCTCCTACACCTCCCTAGAAAGAGAACATCCACACACCAGTGTGCGCCAGTACTATCAGAACCTGGTTCTAAAGCAGGAGGGAGGTCACATGATTAACAAGTGAACATCTCACCTAGATCTACAGTCAGTCCGTGTGGATAAAGGGACTGGAACTGTACAGATAAGGTCATATGCAGGGTTCAAAGAAGCCCCGTTAAAAGATGTGCTGCTGGATGAGAAGGTCATCATTGCACATGATTCCTTACTTGACTGGTTGTTGATTTATTAAGGGGGGCCAGGCGGATCCTCGCTCCTTTTCAGACAGAGCCCACCGACAGCGAGAACCAATCCTATTGGACCTCCTTATTACCCTTTACTGGCTCTCTCTCTCTTTCGTAGGATGCACGTCACGTGTTGTGGGCTTTGGTAGCACAGAATTCTCACTTCCTAGCATTCAACACTCGCCACTAGGCTAGAAACTTCTGAGGATTCAAGGCTGTAGAAAGCAAAGCCCTGTTCAGGTTAATAAACATGAAACAAGCTAGCTTTATTAAACTAAGCCACATATCCCATATGTAAATAGGCTCTATACTGCATTGGCTGGCCCTGTGCGATGTGCATTGAGTCCCAAAAAACCAGTAGTTCAGACTGCAGCACTCCTTATAACATTAATGTGAAGGGTGGAGCTGAACTGCTGTAGGATAGATTAAAGGAAGCGGATGTTAGGAAAAGAGGATAAGGGGAATGTGTACATTTTTTTCGTGATAACCTCTTGGTGGGAAAGTTCGTCAGTATGGAATAGTGCTGTGCTGCACAACGTACTGCACACATGCTGCTGACAGTTATGGTGTGTCAGAGGTGGATTCTGGGATGTCACAGGTGAAATCAGGTCGTATCAGACTATGTCCAGTCTCACATTCCAGATGGTTACTGCAGAAAGCGAGTCTTCTTCTTCTCGGTGATTAGGCTTCCCTTACTCAGGTTCTATATACTACAAGCAGAGTGAGAGGTTTCATGGAACGTTAATAGGAAGGTCTGAGATTGTGGTGTGTTTATAGAGAAGTTATTACACTAAGTTATGTAATGAATGAGTGTAAATAAAGCGAGCCTCAGCTTGGTCACTCGGCTCGATAGTAGGCCTGCAGTTCTGAGATCTCAGAAATCCAATACCCTCGCATGTTTGTGTGACATTAGTGTAAATGAGTCCTACCGTGACCTTAAACTCTCGGTGACTGGCTCCACAGAGGAGTCTGTCTGAGGGAAGAAGCAGGTGGAGATGTAGCCAGCTGTGTCAATCACGACTGTAAAGAAAGAGGCGGGTGTTGAGATTTAGCTG
>JAMWET010005356.1:67500-93076 GCA_024036415.1 Prochilodus magdalenae | reverse complement strand
GCTGGTGACCGCTGCTGGAGCGGTGCAGGGCACTGTAACAGGGTAAAACCAAGGACCGGAACTCGACCTCCGACAGGAGGGGGGAGGGGCTTCATGAGGGTCTCGCTCATGATTTGTTATGTTCGTTCGTGCGGATGGTGAGAGAATGAGTGTGAGCGGTTCTGTCCATCAGAGGAAAGAAGAGCAGAAGAAACATTGATCTCTCTGACAGAGACGAAAACACCATCAACATTATCAGACAGAGAGATGGATAGAGATATGAGAGAGGAGAGAGGACAGAAATAGAATAGATGGAGAGAGGAATAAAGAGAAAGATGACAGTGTGTGGTGTGAGAAGGAAAGAGAGAGAGAGTGTGTGTGAGAAGAGAGAGAGATAGAGAGAGAGAGGGAGTGTGTAAGAAGTGAGAGAGAGAGTGAGAGAGAGGGAGTGTGTTAGAGGAGAGAAAGAGAAAGAGAGTGAGTGTTTTAGAGGAGAGAGAAAGAGAGAGAGGGAGAGAGAGAGAGGAGAGAGCGAGAGATAGAGAGTAAGAAGAGAGAGAGAGAGAGAGTGTAAGAAAAAAGAGAGAGAGAGAGAATGAGTGAGTGAGTGAGTGAGTGAGTGAGTAAGAGGAGAAAGAGAGAGAGAGAGAGAGAGAGAGAGGGAGAGAGTGTGTAAGAAGAGAGGGAGAGAGTGTGTGTAAGAAGAGCGAGAGAGAGAGAGAGAGAGAGTAAGAAGAGAGAGAGAGTGAGAGAGAGTGTGTGTAAGATGAGAGAGAGAGAGAGAGAGAGAGAGAGAGAGTGGAAGATGAGAGAAAGAGAGAGTGAGAAAGAGAGAGGGAGAGAGAGAGTGTGTAAGATGAGAGAAAGAGTGAGACAGAGAGAGAGAGATAAAGAGAGAGGGGGGAGAGAGAGAGAGTGTGTGTAAGATGAGAGAGAGAGAGAGAGAGAGAGAGAGAGAGAGAGAGAGAGAGAGAGAGAGAGAGAGAGAGGGGGAGAGAGAGAGTGTGTAAGATGAGAGAGAGAGAGAGAGAGAGAGAGAGAGAGAGAGAGAGAGAAGGGAGAGAGAGAGAGTGTGTAAGATGAGAGAGAGAGAGAGAAAGAGAGAGGGGGAGAGAGAGAGAGTGTGTAAGATGAGAGAGAGAGAGAGAGAGAGAGAGAGAAAGAGAGAGAGAGAGTAAGAAAGAGAGAGAGGGGGAGAGAGAGAGTGTGTAAGATGAGAGAGAGAGAGAGAGAGAGAGAAAGAGAGAGAGAGAGAGTAAGAAAGAGAGAGAGGGGGAGAGAGAGAGTGTGTAAGATGAGAGAGAGAGAGAGAGAAAGAGAGAGGGGGGAGAGAGAGAGAAAGAGAGAAGGGAGAGAGAGAGAGAGTGTACCTGGTGAGAGATCGTGTCCTGCTGAATGCTCTGATAACAGTGTGTGTGGTGTGTCTCCGGTGGACGGTCGTCTTCATCATCTACAAACACACAACAGGAAGAGGTGAGTACGATCTGCCATAACTCAACACCGCCACTGCTGTCACTCAACACCGTCACTGCTGTCGCTCAACACCGTCACTGCTGTCACTCAACACCGTCACAAAGTACAGGAGAGACAAAACATGTCCATTAGACCGGAACATGTTCACAGTACCGGCCAGCACCGGGGACCCAGCAGAACAGAAGCTAAACGTGACATAGAGCTGGTCGGCCCACCACAGTCCCTACACACAGAGGACACAGGGAGCCCACCACGTCAAGGCCCACCGCCTCGATAAGCAGACAGAACTACCCATCCGTGCCTTTCCCAAAAATACAGAACATCGGCCGCTCTCACTTAACAAGACCAGAACAGTACCATATACCTGCACCGGACCAGCACCAAACCACCACAAACCAGCACCGGATCAGCACCAAACCAGCATAAACCAGCACCGGATCAGCACCAAACCACCACAAACTAGAACCAGATCAGGACCAAACCAGCATAAACCAGAACCAGATGAGCACCAGACCAGCATAAACCAGCACCAGATCAGCACCAAACCACCACAAACTAGAACCAGATCAGGACCAAACCAGCATAAACCAGTACCAGATCAGCACCAGACCCGCATAAACCAGCACCAAATCGGCACCAAACCACCACAAACTAGCACCGGATCAGCACCAGACCAGCATAAACCAGCACCAGATCAGCACCAGACCACCACAAACTAGAACCAGATCAGGACCAAACCAGCATAAACCAGTACCAGATCAGCACCAAACCACCACAAACTAGAACCAGATCAGGACCAAACCAGCATAAACCAGTACCAGATCAGCACCAGACCCGCATAAACCAGCACCAAATCGGCACCAAACCACCACAAACTAGCACCGGATCAGCACCAGACCAGCATAAACCAGCACCAGATCAGCACCAGACCACCACAAACTAGAACCAGATCAGGACCAAACCAGCATAAACCAGTACCAGATCAGCACCAAACCACCACAAACTAGCACCGGATCAGCACCAGACCCGCATAAACCAGCACCAGATCGGCACCAAACCACCACAAACAAGAACCAGATCAGGACCAAACCAGCATAAACCAGCACCAGACCCGCATAAACCAGCACCAGATCAGCACCAGACCAGCATAAACCAGCACCAGACCAGCATAAACCAGCACCAGATCAGCACCAGATCAGCATAAACCAGCACCAGATCAGCATCAGATCAGGAGCAAACCTGCACCAGATCAGCACCAGACCAGGATCAACCTGAACCAGATCAGCACCAGACCAGGATCAACCTGAACCAGATCAGCACTAGACCAGCATAAACCAGCATAAGATCAGAACTAGACCAGGATAAACCTGAACCAGATCAGCACCAAACCACCAAAAACCAGCGCCAGATCAGCACTAGATTAGCATAAACCAGAACCAGATCAGCACTAGACCAGGATAAACCTGAACCAGATCAGCACTAGACCAGGATAAACCAGAACCAGATCAGCACTAGACCAGGATAAACCTGAACCAGATCAGCACTAGACCAGGATAAACCTGAACCAGATCAGCAGTAGACCAGCATGAACCAGCACCAGATCAGCGCTAGATCCGCATCAGATCAGAACTAGACCAGCATCAGATCAGAACTTAGACCAGCATAAACCAGCACCACATCAGAACTAGACCAGCATCAGATTAGAACTAGACCAGCATAAACCAGCATAAGATCTGAACTAGACCAGGATAAACCAGCACCAGATCAGCACTAGACCAGGATAAACCAGCACCAGATCAGCACTAGATTAGCATAAACCAGAACCAGATCAGCACTAGACCAGGATAAACCAGAACCAGATCAGCACTAGATTAGCATAAACCAGAACCAGATCAGCACTAGACCAGGATAAACCAGAACCAGATCAGCACTAGACCAGGATAAACCAGAACCAGATCAGCACTAGACCAGGATAAACCAGAACCAGATCAGCACTAGATTAGCATAAACCAGAACCAGATCAGCACTAGACCAGGATAAACCAGAACCAGATCAGCACTAGACCAGGATAAACCAGAACCAGATCAGCACTAGATTAGCATAAACCAGAACCAGATCAGCACTAGACCAGGATAAACCAGAACCAGATCAGCACTAGACCAGGATAAACCAGAACCAGATCAGCACTAGATTAGCATAAACCAGAACCAGATCAGCACTAGACCAGCATAAACCAGCACCACATCAGAACTAGACCAGCATAAACCAGAACCAGATCAGCACTAGACCAGCATAAACCTGAACCAGATCAGAACTAGACCAGGACAAACCAGAACCAGATCAGCCCTAGACCAGGATAAACCTGCACCAGATCTGCCCTAGACCAGGATAAACCAGCACCAGATCAGAACTACACCACCATAAACCAGAACCAGATCAGAACTAGACCAGGTTAAACCAGTACCAGATCAGCGCTAGATCCACATCAGATCAGAACTAGACCAGCATAAACAAATACCAGATCAGCACTAGACCAGGATAAACCAGAACCAGATCAGCACTAGATCAGCATCAGATCAGAACTAGACAAGCATCAGATCAGAACTAGACCAGCATCAGATCAGAACTAGACCAGCATAAACCGGCATCAGATCAGAACTAGACCAGCATCAGATCAGAACTAGACCAGCATAAACCGGCATCAGATCAGAACTAGACCAGCATCAGATCAGAACTAGACCAGCATAAACCACCATCAGATCAGAACTAGACAAGCATCAGATCAGAACTAGACCAGCATAAACCAGCACCAGATCAGAACTAGACCAGCATCAGATCAGAACTAGACCAGCATAAACCAGCACCAGATCAGAACTAGACCAGCATCAGATCAGCACTATACCAGCATAAACCAGCACCAGATCAGAACTAGACCAGCATCAGATCAGCATCAGATCTGAACTAGACCAGCATCAGATGAGCACTAGACCAGCATAAACCAGCATGAGATCAGAAGTAGACCAGCATCAGATCAGCATCAGATCTGAACTAGACCACCATCAGATCAGCACTAGACCAGCACAAACCAGAACCAGATCAGCACTAGACCAGCACAAACCAGAACCAGATCAGCACTAGACCAGCATAAACCAGAACCAGATCAGCACTAGACCAGCATAAACCAGCACCAGACTAGAACTAGACCAGCATTAGATCAGAACTAGACCAGCATCAGATCAGAACTAGACCAGCATACACCAGCACCAGATCAGAACTAGACCAGCACAAACCAGAACCAGATCAGCACTAGACCAGCACAAACCAGAACCAGATCAGCACTAGACCAGCACAAACCAGAACCAGATCAGCACTAGACCAGCATAAACCAGAACCAGATCAGCACTAGACCAGCATAAACCAGCACCAGACTAGAACTAGACCAGCATTAGATCAGAACTAGACCAGCATCAGATCAGAACTAGACCAGCATACACCAGCACCAGATCAGAACTAGACCAGCACAAACCAGAACCAGATCAGCACTAGACCAGCACAAACCAGAACCAGATCAGCATAAACCAGCACCAGACTAGAACTAGACCAGCATTAGATCAGAACTAGACCAGCATCAGATCAGAACTAGACCAGCATCAGATCAGAACTAGACCAGCATAAACAAATACCAGATCAAAACTAGACCAGGATAAACCAATACCAGATCAGCACTAGACCAGGATAAACCAGAACCAGATCAGCACTAGATCAGCATCAGATCAGAACTAGACCAGCATCAGATCAGAACTAGACCAGCATAAACCGGCATCAGATCAGAACTAGACAGCATCGGATCAGCACTAGACCAGCATAAACCAGCACCAGATCAGAACTAGACCAGCATCAGATCAGAACTAGACCAGCATCAGATCAGAACTAGACCAGCATCAGATCAGAACTAGACCAGCATAAACCAGCATCAGATCTGAACTAGACCAGACCAGTACCATTTAAACCAGTTAGGACCAGTAGGGAAGGCATGCTGCTCTGCACTGGGGAACATGTTGGGTAGCTGGGTATGACTCTCTGCGAGTAGAGATGCTTCAAGCAAGACAGCTCGACTTCAGCTCAACAAAGCATAAATCCAGACGAAGGCAACGACTCCAGAGCGTACTAGACACAAGAGGAACCACTTATACCACTCTCAATCAACAGACCCCGCGGAACCCGCCCGGGAGATGTCCAGCACTGCCAGTGCTGATGTCGGGACGCAGCTGGGCCAAGTGTGAGTGAATCCAGGGCCAATATGGAACACATCCGAATGTACTAGCCTCTGTTTAGTAACGTACTCAAATCATGCCAGACCTTCACACTATCTAGAACCTGTAGCAATCGTTCGCATAACAGGTTCTAACAGAGAGTGTACTGTGCATGGTGTTCACATGACGGCCCCCCAATGGAGCGCTAGGACAGGCCAGAGTGAGTAAACCCCAGTGTCCCAGATCATTCCGAAATTCCTGCAGTATGTGCTGCTAACGGAGAACCGCTCTCAGATGGTGCGACAGGCACATGTAATAAGGCGTTCTATTTATAGCTCATGTGATTGTTTTTCTGCTACACCCCTCCCACACCTCCCACCCGCCCCTTTCTTTATGCGACACTTGAGTGCTTGGTCTACAGCCACCCGCTTGGTTAATGAGTGTCCCTTAATGAACCTGAAGCGCTAATGGACCTGGAACCACGGAGTCCACACCGGCCATCGTGCCATCTTTATATACCATAGCAATAACCTAGCAACACCTGAGCACCTACCTGAGATACCTTAGCAGCACCCTAAGAACAACTCAACATCCACCTGACATACAATAGCAAGGGCCTAGCAACACCTTGCCATTTACCTGAGATGCCATAGCAATCGTCTAGCAGCACCTGAGTACCCACCTGAGATAGCATAGCAATGGACTACCCACACATGAGTTTCCATAGCAATGGCCTTGCAACACCTTGACAACCATCTAAGATATCATGGCATTCACCTGAACACACACCTGAGACACCATAGCAATTGCTTAGCAACACCTTACCATCTACCTGAGATGCCATAGCAATGGTCTAGCAACACCTGAGCACCCACCTGAGATAGCATAGGAATGGCCTAGACACACCTGAGCATCCACCTGAGACACCATAGCGATGGCTTAGCAACACCTAAACATCTACCTGAGATGCCATAAGAATGGCCTAGACACACCTGAGCATCTACCTGAGACACCATAGCAATGGCTTAGCAACACCTAAACATCTACCTGAGATGCCATAGGAATGGCCTAGACACACCTGAGCATCCACCTGAGACACCATAGCAATGGCTTAGCAACACCTAAACATCTACCTGAGATGCCATAGGAATGGCCTAGACACACCTGATCATCCACCTGAGACACCATAGCAATGGCTTAGCAACACCTGAGCACCTACCTGAGACACCATAGCAATGACCTTGCAACACCTGAGCACCTACCTGAGATACTTTAGCAACACCCTAAAACACTTCACCATCCGCCTGAGATACCATAGAAATGATGTAGCAACACCTGAGCATCCAAATGAGATACCTTAGCAACAGTTTAAGAACACCTTACCATCCACAGGAGATTTCATAGCAATGGCCGAGGAACACCTTATTATCCACCTGAGATACCATAACAACAGCATAGCAACACCTTACCACCTTATTATCCACCTCAGATGCCATAGCATCAGCCTATCAATGGCTTAGCAACACCTTACCATTTACCTGAGATGCTAAAGGAAGGTCCTAGCAACATCTGAGCATCCCCATGAGATACCATAGCAACAGCCTAGCAACACTTCATCATCCATCTGAGATAACATAGCAATGCCCTCGCAACATCTGAGCATCCACCTGAGATACTATAGCAACGGCCTAGCAACACTTCATCATCCATCTGAGATAACATAGCAATGCCCTAGCAACATCTGAGCATCCACCTGAGATACTATAGCAATGGCCTAGCCGCACCTGAGCATCCACCTGCGACACCATAGCAACGGCCCAGCAACACTTCCTTATCCATCTGAGGTACCATAGCAACAGCCTAGCAACACTTCACCATCCATCTGAGAAACCATAGCAACAGCCTAGCAACACTTCACCATCCATCTGAGATACCATAGCAACAGCCTTGCAACACTTCACCATCCATCTGGGATAACATAGCAATGCCCTTGCAACATCAGAGCATCCATCTGAGATACCATAGCAATGGCCTAGCAACACTTTACCATTCATCTGAGATACCATAGCAACGACCTAGCAACACTTTACCATTCATTTGAGATGACATAGCAATGCCCTCGCAACATCAGAGCATCCATCTGAAATACCATAGCAACACTTCACCATCGATCTGAAATACCATAGCTACAGCCTAGCAACACTTCACCATCCATCTGAGATGACATAGCAACAGCCTAGCAACACTTCATCATCCATCTGAGATGACATAGCAATGCCCTCGCAACATATGAGCATCCATCTGAAATACCATAGCCATGGCCTAGCAACACTTCACCATCCATCTGAGATGACATAGCAACAGCCTAGCAACATATGAGCATCCATCTGAAATACCATAGCAATGGCCTAGCAACACTTCACCATCCATCTGAGATGACGTAGCAACAGCCTAGCAACACTTCACCATCCATCTGAAATACCTCAGCTACAGCCTAGCACCACTTCACCATCCATCTGAGATACCATAGCAACAGCCTTGCAACATATGAGCATCCATCTGAGATACCATAGCAACGGCCTAGCAACACTTCACCATCGATCTGAAATACCATAGCTACAGCCTAGCAACACTTCACCATCCATCTGAGATACCATAGCAACGGCCTAGCAACACTTCACCATCCATCTGAGATGACATAGCTACAGCCTAGCAACACTTCACCATCCATCTGAGATACCATAGCAACGGCCTAGCAACACCTCACCATCCATCTGAGATGACATAGCAACAGCCTAGCAACACTTCACCATCCATCTGAGATGACATAGCAACAGCCTAGCAACACTTCACCATCCATCTGAGATACCATAGCAACGGCCTAGCAACACCTCACCATTCATCTGAGATACCATAGCAACGACCTAGCAACACTTCACCATCGATCTGAAATACCATAGCTACAGCCTAGCAACACTTCACCATCCATCTGAGATGACATAGCAACGGCCTAGCAACACTTCACCATCGATCTGAAATACCATAGCTACAGCCTAGCAACACTTTACCATCCATCTGAGATACCATAGCAACGGCCTAGCAACACCTCACCATCCATCTGAGATACCATAGCATTTGCATTACGTCACTTACCAGGACACGCTCGCTTTAAACCCTGGCCCCAGATTCCTTTAGCTCCTTAGGCTCAAGCAAAACCCCTCAGCTAGTGAAACACAACCTCCATGTGCTTGTTAACGTGCGCACCAGCGCCCCCTACTGTGAGGGGGGATTGGTTTGTGAGTCTGTTCAAACTCTAGCAAGTCTATGTCCCCCCAGTTTAAGCTAGCCTGCAGATGCTCTGGCCTGATAGACCGTTCAGTCTGCCGGACGCTCTGCAGACGCTCTGGATCACGCCCGGCCCTGATAGACCGTTCAGTCTGCCGGACGCTCTGCAGACGCTCTGGATCACGCCCGGCCCTGATAGACCGTTCAGTCTGCCGGATGCTCTGCAGACGCTCTGGATCACGCCCGGCCCTGATAGACCGTTCAGTCTGCCGGATGCTCTGCAGACGCTCTGGATCACGCCCGGCCCTGATAGACCGTTCAGTCTGCCGGACGCTCTGCAGACGCTCTGGATCACGCCCGGCCCTGATAGACCGTTCAGTCTGCCGGACGCTCTGCAGACGCTCTGGATCACGCCCGGCCCTGATAGACCGTTCAGTCTGCCGGACGCTCTGCAGACGCTCTGGATCACGCCCGGCCCTGATAGACCGTTCAGTCTGCCGGACGCTCTGCAGACGCTCTGGATCACGCCCGGCCCTGATAGACCGTTCAGTCTGCCGGACGCTCTGCAGACGCTCTGGATCACGCCCGGCCCTGATAGACCGTTCAGTCTGCCGGACGCTCTGCAGACGCTCTGGATCACGCCCGGCCCTGATAGACCGTTCAGTCTGCCGGATGCTCTGCAGACGCTCTGGATCACGCCCGGCCCTGATAGACCGTTCAGTCTGCCGGATGCTCTGCAGACGCTCTGGATCACGCCCGGCCCTGATAGACCGTTCAGTCTGCCGGATGCTCTGCAGACGCTCTGGATCACGCCCGGCCCTGATAGACCGTTCAGTCTGCCGGACGCTCTGCAGACGCTCTGGATCACGCCCTGCCCTGATGCCGTTCAGTCTGCCGGATGCTCTGCTGGACGCTCTGGATCACGCCCGGCCCCTGATAGACCGTTCAGTGATAGACCGTCTCAGTCTGCCGGATGCCGTTCAGTCTGCCGGATGCTCTGCAGACGCTCTGGATCACGCCCGGCCCTGATAGACCGTTCAGTCTGCCGGATGCTCTGCAGACGCTCTGGATCACGCCCGGCCCTGATAGACCGTTCAGTCTGCCGGATGCTCTGCAGACGCTCTGGGACAGTTCCTCGTGAGCGTGCACAGGCAGTCAGCAGACCATTCACACACAGCATCATTATGGACACACTATTGATTCGCTCTACTGCCTGAGGGAAATCTATATCTCCCATCTCCAGCTCCGTTAGATTCACTTACTGAATATTACTCTCATCTACTGAACAACTCCAGATCAGTGACGCTGAATCAGCAACACCAGGCTTACTGTAGCCGTAGTAACAGTAGTCCAGGCCTGTACCGGGGTCGCCTTGCTTACCTCCCTGCAGTTTTCATCGTCCAGTGGTGGAGTTCGAAGTTTAGCGCCCTGCTGAGGGGTCATTTCCCACCTCCGGTGGACATATCCATAGCGGTCTGACCTCCGGGAAAGCCGAACATTCCCTACGGATCAGGGCTGTTCTTCCTCTGAAGGCCCAGAACGCTCCAACTTCAACGGGTCCATTAGGCACGGCGAGGACCCACGGAGTCAGGTGGTTTGCTGGTCCAAGTCTGGTCCTCACTCAGACCCAAAGATCCAGCGTCTTACTCCACAGGAAAAGTGCTCCGCTGTCTCTCTCCCCTTCTTTTCCTCTTGTCCCTTCCCTCTCTCCCGCCCCCTTCATGCCTGCGTCTTGTTCCTAATCTGTTACCCGTCCCCTTTCCTGTCCACCTTCTTCCTTTTCGGAGCCCTGACGCCCCCTACCCCCGCTCTGTTTGGGCTTTAACATTGTTTTACACCCACAGAGGAGCACTAACGCCGTGTGCCGGGCTGAAGGAAGCCAGAAGCTGTGTGTCTGTAGTCCTGCAGTGGGGAAGAGCTAACAGAGGTGGATCAGTCAGTAACGGCCTCAGGCTGCAGACAGTCTGTTCATACAGTTAGCATTAGGAGAATGGCACTGTGCTAACTGGTGGCTACTGGCTTCCATTCACCACTAGCCAGGTCAGGCTGTCTGATCATACCAGCGTTCTGAATCCCTGTCAGTCTGAACACGGGGAGCCCAGAGGGCAGCGCTACACGCTGATTAACACTGCCACCAATAGGACAGAAGAGACAGCACCGGGCACTACTCCTTCCCTGTAGCGTGTTATAGACTGTAGCTGTTGGTGTATAGTGTAGTGTATTGTGTTATAGACTGTAGTTGTTGGTGTATAGTGTAGTGTATTGTGTTATAGACTGTAGTTGTTGGTGTATAGTGTAGTGTATTGTGTTATAGACTGTAGTTGTTGGTGTATAGTGTAGTGTATTGTTGTATAGACTGTAGTTGTGTGGTGTAGTACAGTGTAGTGTAGTGTATTGTGTTATAGACTGTAGTTGTTGGTGTATAGTGTAGTGTATTGTGTTATAGACTGTAGTTGTTGGTGTATAGTGTAGTGTATTGTGTTATAGACTGTAGTTGTTGGTGTATAGTGTAGTGTATTGTGTTATAGACTGTAGTTGTTGGTGTATAGTGTAGTGTATTGTGTTATAGACTGTAGTTGTTGGTGTATAGTGTGTATAGTGTAGTGTGTAGTGTGTATATAGACTGTAGTGTTGTTGTTGGTGTATAGTGTTATAGACTGTAGTATAGTGTAGTGTGTTTATAGGCTGTAGTTGTTGGTGTATAGTGTAGTGTAGTGTGTTATAAACTGTAGTTGTTGGTGTATAGTGTAGTGTAGTGTGTTATATACTGTAGTTGTTGGTGTATAGTGTAGTGTATTGTGTATGTTGTTGGTGTATTATAGACTGTAGACTGTAGTTGTTGGTGTATAGTGTAGTGTATTGTGTTATAGACTGTAGTTGTTGGTGTATAGTGTAGTGTATTGTGTTATAGACTGTAGTTGTTGGTGTATAGTGTAGTGTATTGTGTTATAGACTGTAGTGTAGTTGTTGGTGTATAGTGTAGTGTATTGTGTTATAGACTGTAGTTGTTGGTGTATAGTGTAGTGTATTGTGTTATAGACTGTAGTTGTTGGTGTATAGTGTAGTGTATTGTGTTATAGACTGTAGTTGTTGGTGTATAGTGTAGTGTATTGTGTTATAGACTGTAGTTGTTGGTGTATAGTGTATTGTATTGTGTTATTGTATTGTGTTATATAGACTGTAGTTGTTGGTGTATAGTGTGTGTATTGTGTTATAGACTGTAGTTGTTTTGGTGTATAGTGTAGTGTATTGTGTTATAGACTGTAGTTGTGGTGTATAGACTGTGTTATAGACTGTAGTTGTTGGTGTATAGTGTAGTGTATTGTGTTATAGACTGTAGTTGCTGGTGTATAGTGTAGTGTATTGTGTTATAGACTGTAGTTGTTGGTGTATAGTGTAGTGTATTGTGTTATTGTGTGTTGGTGTATATAGACTGTGTTTATAGACTGTAGCTGTTGGTGTATAGTGTAGTGTATTGTGTTATAGACTGTAGTTGTTGGTGTATAGTGTGTTGTATTGTTTTACAGACTGTAGCTGTTGGTGTATAGTGTGGTGTATTGTGTTATAGACTGTAGTTGTTGGTGTATAGTGTAGTGTATTGTGTTATAGACTGTAGTTGTTGGTGTATAGTGTAGTGTATTGTGTTATAGACTGTAGTTGTTGGTGTACAGTGTAGTGTATTGTGTTATAGACTGTAGTTGTTGGTGTATAGTGTAGTGTATTGTGTTATAGACTGTAGTTGTTGGTGTATAGTGTAGTGTATTGTGTTATAGACTGTAGTTGTTGGTGTATAGTGTAGTGTATTGTGTTATAGACTGTAGTTGTTGGTGTATGTTTAGTTAGTGTATTGTGTAGACTGTAGTTGTTGGTGTAGAGTGTAGTGTATTGTGTTATAGACTGTAGTTGTTGGTGTATAGTGTAGTGTATTGTGTTATAGACTGTAGTTGTTGGTGTATGTGTAGTGTATGTGTGTTATAGTGTAGTTGTTGGTGTTAGTGTAGTGTATTGTGTTATAGACTGTGTTTGCTGGTGTAGAGTGTGTACTTTGTTGGTGTACATAGTGTAGTGTATATTGTGTTATAGACTGTAGTTGTTGGTGTATAGTGTAGTGTATTGTGTTATAGACTGTAGTTGTTGGTGTATAGTGTAGTGTATTGTGTTATAGACTGTAGTGTGTGTATAGTGTATAGTGTATAGTGTATTGTTGTGTTGTGTTATAGACTGTAGTTGTTGGTGTATAGTGTGTTGTATTGTTTTACAGACTGTAGTTGTTGGTTATAGACGTGTATAGACTGTATGGTGTATAGTGTGTTGTGTGTATAGTGTAGTGTATTGTGTTTATAGACTGTAGTTGTTGGTGTACAGTATAGTGTATTGTGTATAGACTGTTGTTTGGTGTATAGTGTAGTGTAGTGTTATAGACTGTAGTTGTTGGTGTATAGTGTAGTGTATTGTTGTTATAGACTGTAGTGTAGTTTGTTGGTGTATATAGTGTAGTTGTGTATTGTGTTGTATTAGTGTTACTGTAGTTGTTGGTGTATAGTGTAGTGTATTGTGTTATAGACTGTAGTTGTGTAGTTGTTTGTGTATAGTGTAGTGTTGGTGTATAGTGTAGTGTATACTGTATAGACTGTTGTTGGTGTACAGTGTAGTGTATTGTGTTATAGACTGTAGTAGTATGTGTATAGTGTAGTGTATTGTGTTATAGACTGTAGTTGTTGGTGTATAGTGTAGTATATGTATTATAGACTGTAGTTGTTGTTATAGGCTGTATAGTGTAGTGTAGTGTATTGTGTTATAAAGTGTAGTATGTGTAGTGTATTGTGTTATATAGTGTAGTGTAATGTATTGTGTTATAGACTGTAGTTGTTGGTGTATAGTGTAGTGTATTGTGTTATAGACTGTAGTTGTAGGTGTATAGTGTAGTGTACTTTGTTATATACTGTAGTTGTTGGTGTATGGTGTAGTGTATTGTGTTATAGACTGTAGTTGTTGGTGTACAGTGTAGTGTATTGTGTTATAGACTGTAGTTGTTGGTGTATAGTGTAGTGTATTGTGTTATAGACTGTAGTTGTTGGTGTATAGTGTAGTGTATTGTGTTATAGACTGTAGTTGCTTGTGTTAGTGTATGGTGTATACTGTAGTTGCTGGTGTATAGTGTAGTGTATTGTGTTATAGACTGTAGTTGTTGGTGTTGTGTGTATAGTGTTATAGTGTAGTTGTGGTGTATAGTGTAGTTGTTGGTTATAGACTGTAGTGTAGTGTAGTAGTGTAGTATAATAGACTGTAGTTGTTGGTGTATAGTGTAGTGTATTGTGTTATAGACTGTAGTTGCTTGGTGTATAGTGTAGTGTAATTTGTTATATGTAGTTGTTGTGTAGACTGTAGTGTATTGTGTTATAGTGTATTGTTGGTGTATAGTGTTGTGTATTGTTTTATAGACTGTAGTTGTTGTTGTATATTGTATGTATTGTGTATAGACTGTAGTTGTTGTGTATAGACTGTATTGTGTTATAGTGTAGTGTTGGTGTATAGTGTAGTCTATTGTGTTATAGACTGTAGTGTTGGTGTATAGTGTAGTGTATTGTGTTCAAAACCGTAGTTGTTGGTGTATAGTGCAGTGTATTGTGTTATAGACTGTAGTTGTTGGTGTATAGTGTAGTGTATTGTGTTATAGACTGTAGTTGTTGGTGTATAGTGTAGTGTATTGTGTTATAGACTGTAGTTGTTGGTGTATAGTGTAGTGTATTGTGTTATAGACTGTAGTTGCTGGTGTATAGTGTAGTGTATTGTGTTATAGGCTGTAGTTGTTGGTGTATAGTGTAGTGTAGTGTGTTATAAACTGTAGTTGTTGGTGTATAGTGTAGTGTATTGTGTTATAGACTGTAGTTGCTGGTGTGTAGTGTAATGTATTGTGTTATAGACTGTATTTTTTGTGTATAGTGTATTGTATTGTGTTATACACTGTATTTGTTGTTGTATAGTGTATTGTATTGTGTTATAGACTGAAGTTGTTGGTGTACAGTGTAGTGTATTGTGTTATAGACTGTAGTTGTTGGTGTACAGTGTAGTGTATTGTGTTATAGACTGTAGTTGCTGGTGTATAGTGTAGTGTATTGTGTTATAGACTGTAGTTGTTGGTGTACAGTGTAGTGTATTGTGTTATAGACTGTAGTTGCTGGTGTATAGTGTAGTGTATTGTGTTATAGACTGTAGTTGTTGGTGTATAGTGTAGTGTATTGTATTATAGACTGTAGTTGTTGGTGTATAGTGTAGTGTATTGTGTTATAGACTGTAGTTGTTGGTGTATAGTGTAGTGTATTGTGTTATAGACTGTAGTTGTTGGTGTATAGTGTAGTGTAGTGTGTTATAGACTGTAGTTGTTGGTGTATAGTGTAGTGTATTGTGTTATAGACTGTAGTTGTTGGTGTATAGTGTAGTGTATTGTGTTATAGACTGTAGTTGTTGGTGTATAGTGTAGTGTATTGTGTTATAGACTGTAGTTGTTGGTGTATAGTGTAGTGTATTGTGTTATAGACTGTAGTTGTTGGTGTATAGTGTAGTGTATTGTGTTATAGACTGTAGTTGTTGGTGTATAGTGTAGTGTATTGTGTTATAAACTGTAGTTATTGGCGTACAGTGTAGTGTATTGTGTTATAGACTGTAGTTGTTGGTGTATAGTGTAGTGTATTGTGTTATAGACTGTAGTTGTTGGTGTATAGTGTAGTGTATAGTGTTATAGACTGTAGTTGTTATGAACTGCTGATGCAGTGTGCTTTAGCCTGTAGTGTCCTGTGGTTGCTTTTAGCCTGTGGTTTAAGTCGCCTCTTTCCCTCTTCCACGTCACTTTCTCTCTCTCTCTCTCTCTCTCTTGATCATCACACCTGCTTGCTTTATTCACACCTCTGTTTGATCCACTCACTATGGTAACCACTACATAAAGCGAATGAATGAATCAGATTGTTGACAGGTTGTTTATTTCAGCAGGCAGGAGGTGCTTTATTCATCACCATGAGACTGTTTATTCAGGCTGACCTGAAATGACTGAAGATGGCTGAAGACCCAGTAGATCCTTTTACAACCCAATGGCTGTATGATAATACAGCAAGCAAATTTAATATGTCTATGATATTTAATCAGCCAGTCAGAGTTTGATCAAAGCCCCTGATGGGACTGTGGTGTACTAGATTCTATGTGATGAGCACCAGACACTATCAGGTGACCACCAGATATAAGGTGAGCACTATATCCTATCAGGTGAGCACTAGATCCTATCAGGTGAGCACCAGATACTATTAGGTGAGCACTAGATCCTTTCAGTTGAGCACCAGATACTATTAGGTGAGCACTAGATACTATCAGGTGAGTACCTGATATTAGGTTGTGAGCACCTGATGCTACCAAGGAAGTACCAGACACTATTGGGTGAGCACCAGATACTATTAGCTGAGCACTAGATCCTATTAGGTGAGCACCGAATACTATTAGGTGAGCACTAGATACGATCAGGTGAGCACCAGATATTAGGTTGTGAGCACCAGATGCTATCAAGTAAGTACCAGACACTATTGGGTGAGCCACAGATACTATTAGCTGAGCACTAGATCCTATCAGGTGAGCACTGAATACTATTAGGTGAGCGCTAGATACTATCAGATGAGCACCAGATATTAGGTTGTGAGCACCAGATGCTATTAAGTAAGTACCAGACACTATCGGGTGAGCACCAGATACTTTTAGCTGAGCACTAGATCCTATCAGGTGAGCACCAAACACTATTAGGTGAGCACTAGATCCTATCAGGTGAGCACCAAATACTATTAGGTGAGCACTAGATACTATCAGGTGAGCACTAGATCCTATCAGGTGAGCACCAAATACTATTAGGTGAGCACTAGATACTATCAGGTGAGCACCAGATATTAGGTTGTGAGCACCAGATACTATTAAGTGAGCACCAGATACTAAGTTGTGAGCTCCAGTTACTATCAGTTGGTAGCAGATGCTACAAGATGAGCACCACATACTTTCAAGTAAGTACCAGATACTATCAGGTGTGTAGCAGGTACTATCAGGTGAACAGCAGATAGTAGATGTTGAGCACTAAGTGTTGGGTACCAGATACAACCACGTGAGTACTAGATACTAGGAGGTGAGCACCAGATCCTATCCCTTTCCGGGTTTTCCAATCTAGAACAGTCAAATACGTTCACGTGCACCCAAGGTAATGCAGTGTTACGCAATTCCACCTCCGAATCTGCATACTAACATCCACACTAACACAAACTCATCCTGTGTACTTTTCCCATAGTAACTAACTCTATTCTGTGTGGTATTCCGGTAGCACCACCTTACTCTGCGTTCACAGTCGCTTTGTCACCTGTGGGCACTCCTGAGATGGACCGTTGCCATGGATTCACCAACGGCAGGCACATTTTTGATGCGTCCCTGCTAAAAATAAAAAACGAGAAACAGCTCGCCTGTGAGCGCTAGCCCCAGCGTCGTACGGCACTGCAGGTGCGGCCAGCAGTGTGTGATCTACTTCCACTTGCGGTGAACGCTCCACCAGCATTCCCATTCCTACTGATCACTAGTAGGAGGAAATATCCCGGAGCCATCACATACTGCCTCACACTTTCGTCACTCCGCCCACTCTGGGTCGCCAAGGTTTGTGACCCCTGTCAGGTCATAGTGCACAACTCTTTGTTGCTCTTAATTTGAGCGGCCAGAGCCGCCGGACCGAGACGCATCTGTAAAAAACCAGTTGGGAAATCGCATCCAATTTCACTGTCCAGACTAACAACCAGAATCTGAATCCAATCTGAACATGCCAAAAATCAGATTTGAGCTGGCAATCTGAACACAGCCTCATTTCAGACTTATTTAGAAGATGGTCTATGCTGGTTTAAGATGGTCTGTGCTGGTTTAAGATGGTCTGTGCTGGTTTAAGATGGTCTGTGCTGGTTTAAGATGGTCTGTGCTGGTTTAAGATGGTCTGTGTTGGTCTATGCTGGTTTAAGATGGTCTGTGCTGGTTTAAGATGGTCTGTGTTGGTCTGTGCTGGTTTAAGTTGGTCTGTGTTGGTCTGTGCTGGTTTAAGTTGGTCTGTGCTGGTTTAAGATGGTCTGTGTTGGTCTGTGCTGGTTTAAGATGGTCTGTGTTGGTCTGTGCTGGTTTAAGATGGTCTGTGCTGGTTTAAGATGGTCTGTGTTGGTCTGTGCTGGTTTAAGATGGTCTGTGCTGGTTTAAGATGGTCTGTTCTGGTCTGTGGTGGTTTAAGATGGTCTGTGCTGGTTTAAGATAGTCTGTGCTGGTCTGTGCTGGTTTAAGATGGTCTGTGCTGGTTACTGCTGGTTTTAGCTGGTCTGTGTTGGTCTGTGCTGGTTTAAGATGGTCTGTGCTGGTTTAAGATGGTCTGTGCTGGTTTCTTCTGGTTTTAGCTGGTCTGTGCTGTTTTAAGATGGTCTGTGGTGGTTTAAGATGGTCTGTGCTGGTCTGTGCTGGTTTAAGATGGTCTGTGCTGGTCTTTGCTGGTTTAAGATGGTCTGTGCTGGTTTAAGCTGGTCTGTGCTGGTTTAAGATGGTCTGTGCTGGTTTAAGATGGTCTGTGCCGGTCTGTGCTGGTTTAAGATGGTTTCTGCTGATTTAAGCTGGTCTGTGTTGGTCTGTGCTGGTTTAAGATGGTTTGTGCTGGTTTAAGATGGTCTGTACTGGTCTGTGCTGGTTTAAGATGGTCTGTGCTGGTCTGTGCTGGTTTAAGATGGTCTGTGCTGGTTTAAGATGGTCTGTGCTGGTTTAAGATGGTCTGTACTGGTCTGTGCTGGTTTAAGATGGTCTGTGCTGGTTTAAGATGGTCTGTGCTGGTCTGTGCTGGTTTAAGATGGTCTGTACTGGTCTGTGCTGGTTTAAGATGGTCTGTACTGGTCTGTGCTGGTTTAAGATGGTCTGTGCTGGTTTAAGATGGTCTGTGCTGGTTTAAGATGGTCTGTGCTGGTTTAAGATGGTCTGTACTGGTCTGTGCTGGTTTAAGATGGTCTGTGCTGGTCTGTGCTGGTTTAAGATGGTCTGTGCTGGTTTAAGATGGTCTGTACTGGTCTGTGCTGGTTTAAGATGGTCTGTGCTGGTTTAAGATGGTCTGTGCTGGTCTGTGCTGGTTTAAGATGGTCTGTGCTGGTCTGTGCTGGTTTAAGATGGTCTGTGCTGGTTTAAGATGGTCTGTACTGGTCTGTGCTGGTTTAAGATGGTCTGTACTGGTCTGTGCTGGTTTAAGATGGTCTGTGCTGGTTTAAGATGGTCTGTGCTGGTCTGTGCTGGTTTAAGATGGTCTGTGCTGGTTTAAGATGGTCTGTACTGGTCTGTGCTGGTTTAAGATGGTCTGTACTGGTCTGTGCTGGTTTAAGATGGTCTGTGCTGGTCTGTGTTGGTCTGTGTCTGGGGTCTTCCCCAATTGGCCAGAAAGAAAAAGGCAATTAAGCTATATACAGTCACTGATGATCAAACACTGAAGACGTGGGCAGGAACAGTGAGCACCTCAGGAAGACAGCCTAGTGGCTTCCAGGTTGAGTCTATGGATGAGCAAGTCAGCATCTCACTACCCACTCTCATTGAATGTGATGACATCCGTAATGACAGAACAGAATTTCCCACTCCCGAAGCTGCTTTCCACCATAAGCATCTAAACTCACTGCCAGCACAGATTCCAGAGCTAAATACTGATTCTCTAATTTTGATGTTGCTTGGAAGGGACATCATGAGAATTCACAAAAGTACGTGAGCAAATCAACGGACCACATGATGCGCCCATCAGTACTCTGTTCACCAACGCTCTGGAGAATGGTCGTATGACTGTCTTTAAACCATGTCCAAACCATTATCACATAAAGGAGAAATATGATGACATGGTCTCTACTAACATTCCTTCACAATTGAAAATTGAAAATTCTCTGGGTCATGTTCCATTCAAGAGGACAAGAGATGATGAAAGGATATCTTCTGTGGAAGATAGGATTTTTCTGAACCTCATGGAAAGGGGTTTCTGCAGAGATGCTGACAACAGTTGGGTGGCTCCTTTGCCCTTTAAACCTCAAAGACTACGTCTTCCAAACAACAGGGCTCAAGTCTGGAATCATTTCACATCCCTACAGCGATCCTTTAAGTCAAAGCCACATATGAAGGACCAGTTCTTGACATTCATGGGCAAAGTGTTCCAGTGTGGACATACTGAATTGGCCCCACCACTCGAGAAAGACAAAGAGTGCTGGTACCTCCCGATTTTTGGCATATATCATCCAAGAAAGCCAAATCAAATGCGGGTTGTGTTCGACTCAAGCACCCGCTGGGATAGAGTGTCGCTGAACAATGTTCTGCTGAAGGGCCCAGACCTCAACAATAGCCTTCTTGCAGTACTCATTAGGTTCAGGACGGATGCAGTTGCATTTATGGCAGACATTCAGCAGATCTTCCACTGCTTCATAGTCAGACCTGAAGACCGGAACTTTTTTTGGTTCCAAGGCAACAACCCCAATAACCAAACTGTTGAGTGGCGGTGGTATTTGGAAACAGCCCTTCCCCTGATTAGTCACTTTCAAGCGCATGAATATTTTTCATAGCAAGTTGTATTTGTGTAAAGATTGTTTTTTTTTGTTTGTTTGTTTCTTTTTGTTTCTTTTTTTAAAATGATTGTTAATTGTTTTTCGTTGTTTAGGTAGATCATTGTTTGTATTAAGGTTATAACTAACTTATAACTAAGGTTAGAAATGGCACATTTATCTAATTCATTATCTAATATTGATCAAATAGAGAAGCAAATAAGTAACTTTCAAGCTGAAGTTCAAGGTCAAAAAATAGCATTAGAAAAGTCAATAGAGCCAGCAGAAAGACAACAACTTAAAAATGATATTGACAAGAATTAAAATTTACTTTGTAACCTTCAGGTTCAGCTGCAAGGGTTTGACGAAGGGTTACGTCGATCTTGCCGTTCGCGAACACTTACAGAAAAGGGAGCAGTATATCAAAGGGAAGAGATACAAAAAAAAAAGAGAGGAAACTGTTATATAAATATGAACAATGGAAACTTCTGGTCCGAATGGCAAGAGAGGAGTTCAAATGCAACATTTCAGAAACTCAGCTTGGTAGTTGGGTTGATGCTCTTGAAAAACAAAGAGATGAAATCTGGTAGAACATCAGCAGGAGTTTCTGACCCCAGCCTCCTGAGGAAGTACAGTCTGCTCTGTGCCTTCTTGTAGACTGTGTCAGTGTTTACTGACCAGTCTAGCCTCTCGTCCAGGTGCACAGCTAGGTATCTGTAGGACCTGACCACCTCCACATCGACCCCATTGATGGAGATTGGCTGCTCAGAGAGCCTGGACCTTCTGAAGTCTATACACATCTCTCTGGTTTTGGTAATGTTCAGATGGTTGGTAGTGCACCACTCCACAAAGTCCTCAACCAGGCTTCTGTACTCCCTCTCCTGACCATTATGCACACACCCCACGATTGCAGTGTCATCAGAACTTCTGCATGTGGCATAACTCCGAGTTGTACTTGAAGTCCGATGTGTACAGGGTGAACAGGACTGGAGAGAGAGCAGTCCCCTGTGGTGCTCCTGTGCTGCTGATCACCATATCAGAGGAGCAGTCCCTGATCCTGACATGTTGTGGTCTCCTGGTGAGGTAGTCAGTGATCCAGGTGACCAGGTGCATGTCCACCTCCATCTTCATCAGCTTGTCTCTCAGTAGTAGGGGCTGAATGGTGTTGAAGGCACTGGAGAAGTCGAAAAACATGACCCTCACAGCACCACCCCCCCTTGTCCAGATGAGAGTGAGCTCTGTGTAAAAGTTAGAGGATGGCATCTTCCACTCCCACCTTCTCCCGGTACGCAAACTGCAGTGGTGGACCTGAGGTCTGAGGTGGTTCAGCAGCAGTCGCTCCATGGTCTTCATCACGTGAGATGTCAAAGCAACCGGCCTGTAGTCATTCAGCTCCTTCGGGTGTGCCTTCTTGGGGACTGGAATGAGGCAGGTTGTCTTCCACGTGGCAGGAACCCTCCCGAGACGTAGACTCAGGTTAAAGACATGTTGGAGGGGCTCCCCCAGTTGGGCAGTACATGCCTTAAGCATTCTGGGGCACACTTTGTCTGGGCCGGCCGCCTTCCTGGGGCGTAGTCTCCTCAGCTGTCTCCTGACTTGGTCTGCCGTGAAGGTTGGGGGACAGTGGGAACTGTGGGAGTTGCTTTGTCTTCCTGCTGATGATGGTGTTGGTGGTGGTGATGACTGAGATGGTGGAGGTGAGGGTGATGGTGGTGAAGGTGACGGAGATGGTGGAGGTGAGGGTGATGGTGGTGACGACAGGGTGGTAAATGCTGCAGATGGGTTGGAGGAGGGGGCAGCAGGAGCAGGAGCAGGACAGTCAAACCTGTTGTAGAAGGTGTTAAACTGGTTTGCTCTGTCCACAACCCCATCTACTGAGCTGCCGCGGTTGTTCTTGCAGCCTGTGATGGTTTTCATTGTTCCGCAGATCTCTTCATGTTGTTGTCTTGCAGCTTCCTTTCCACCATTTTGGTGCTTGGAATCGTTTAAACCAAAGATATGGTCATCCCTTTGTCATACAAAGAGCCTTTAGAGAGTGATTATCCCAATGGCGTTTTCTAAGCGTGAATCATTGGCATGTCTCATGATGTCAAACCTACCCACCCAGTTTCCCACCCCTAATTTCACTGCCACTGCTCATCGCAGCCCGAAGCTGGTGTAGACTTTCGATCCGATCCCAGAGTCCTAATCCGACGAACGACTCAGCGTGCCTGATGGCCATTCATCAGATCATGTTCTCTGTTCCTCGGTACGGCATCTTCACCAAACACGAAGGACACTCAGGAGCGCCGTACAGGAATCAGCCCTAATGAGCTGTAGGAGCGGCGCTGGCTTTGGTTGATCTGGAGGGTCGCAGGCGTGTGTGTGTGGAGCTCTGATCACTTTACCCTGCCCCACCCCCACCACGTCCTTCCTCTTCGGTTGAAGTACTAGATAAGATCAGGTGCTTTATTCATCAGGGAAACCGTGCGCTGGCGTGGCTCACTTCAAAGCTTTGTGATCAAATACCCCAAATGAACACTCGGCAGGCTTGTTTGTTGTTTGTTTGTTTGTTTGTTTGTTTGTTTGTTTGTTTGTAAATGTACCTCCTGGAAAGAGACATGGGGACAAGGCTCAGGTGCACAGGGTGTTGACAGGTCAGGACTGAAACTTGAGACATACGAACGATTCAAGCTTCACCCTCGGCGACCTTATCCCTGTACCCGACTGACCCAACACCCACCATTACAGACCTCCAGCGAGCGGTGGTGTCCTCCATGAGTCCTCCTGTTAGTGCAGCACCATCAGCAGACGGCTGCACCACGCAGGACTACATGCACACAGACCGTTACCACGACTGTCCTTAACACCACGTCACCGTCACCAAAGACTGCAGTGGTGTCGTACCAGACTGTCATGGAGTGACTCAGAATGGCAGCGGGTCATCTTCAGTGACGAGTCCCGCTTTAGTCTTGGTGGAGACACCCAACGAATCCGTGTGCGGAGGCACCGTGGTCAGCACCAAGGTTAACGGTGTGTCGTCACACGTCCAGAAGACCTGGTGTCCCTCCACCTCCACCCCTACCGCACCATCTGCAGGAACTGTGTGAGGATGTTCAAGCTGCATGGGATGGATTATCACAGGACTCCATCAGGAACCTCTACAGCTCCATACCGAGACGTCTGGTGTGTTGGGTTAGCGAACACGGCGGCCCGACGCCATACTGAGAGACAGACTTCTGTATGTGTAGCTCAATAAATATTGATCATATCAGTCTAAATTTATCATCAGTTATTGATCCTGGTCACCTTTATCTTCCTTCCCAACACACCCGCACCCCCGCACCTCCTCCTGGGTGCGGCTGTTCTGCTTTTAAATGGCTTTAATGTCAGGCTGTGGTTTAATGTATAAGGCCTTCGCGGTCCTGTGCTGTCCCACTTGCTGTTTTAATGGGGGTCATTGCTGAACGTTGTTGCTCCATGTTCAGCTAATGACCCGGAGAAAACGTGAAGCCTGTCTGGTTTAATGTAGTGGTGCTCTCGAGCAGTACGAGTCCCCAGCTTTGTGCACATGGATCCCTTGAGGGGACAGTTGTCTGCAGCTAGCTCACACCATTACATGCTCTGCTGGTGCAGACCGCTCATTCCCTCAACAACAGGCTTGTCCATTCTCACGGAGGGGCTGCAACAGCGAGGCCCTTCCTGGGTGTGTGTACTCAGCCGGCCTGATTACATGCGCCACCTGTAAGGCTTCGGTTCCCGGTGCCTCTCGGTGGTGCGGAACCCATACGGCTCATGCTGCACAACGTACGCCGCCTACGCCCCGCTGTTTGTTGACAGGCACTCCGAGACAAGGGCATCCGGGTAGCCCACCCATAAGGTTCACCAATCAGACCAATCTTCAACGCCTGCAGGTCAGTTTTAGATCCTGTGTGTCGCCGTCCCAGGATCATTTACAGGACAGGACATAAACCTACTGTCACGTCAATGGAAGTCAATGGAAGTCAATGGAACCAGACGTCTTTCAAGGCCATTTCGGGAAATTTCTGTTGGTCCATTCATCATGACATTCCCACACAGCAGCTGCAGAGTTCATTTGAAGCAGAAGAGTGGAACTGTGCTGGTCTATGCTGGAAGGATGGGGACTATTTGACCTCACAGCGCCCTGCAGCATGTATCCCTCCACCATGAATGGAGTTTAAGGCTGAGATCTTCTCCACACTATCATAAACAGCGTCTCAGACATCAGGCAGCGTATTCAGAACCTCCTCATGTAGGAACTTCCTGTGAGGGAGCTTTTAGAGGGGGACGTCTGGTTACCTTCACCACCACTATCCATCTTTAGACCCCCCCCCCCCAAAGAGGTTGGGGGAACGGGCCGATTTTGGAAAGTCATGCTGTTGTTTTCAGCCGGGTGATGAAAACTAACCGTCCGTCTGAGGCAAGAGCACACAGCGGTTGTGACAGCTATAGCTGAGTTCCCCTTAAAGACACAACTTCCCCTTTAAGAGGCAGAGAGATTAGCAGGCGGGTGGTGAAACGAGGATTACACACACGTCTTCACACTTTATCTGATCACTCCGCTACACAAACACTCTCCAACATGCAAATCTATCTGTTGCTCAGTCTGTGAGATGATCCGAAGGGGCAAGCTGGCCTTTACGCTGTGGGTTTTAGAACGGGCCTGCGAAGACGTCCGGTTCCATTGACTTACATTAGAAGCAACCTAGGTTTCTGCCCTCTCCTGTAACGTTATCATTTAGGAGAAGTTACAAGGTATAGGTATATATATATATATGTATTATATATATATGTATATAAAGTTATAAATATATTCCTACTATATTGCTGAAATATCTATATAGATATAGATACATACATACATACATACAGTTACACAGTACAGCGCGGTAATAACTCTGGTATGGTGTAAACATAAGGAAGTACCGACTCAGCAAAACTTAATAACTATAAACTCTGAATAAAAATCTTCAGCTGTAGATAAATATCTCTGACTTA
>JAMWET010005356.1:0-62500 GCA_024036415.1 Prochilodus magdalenae | reverse complement strand
TTCTGTTACTGCCTTAACTGAACTTCTTCACACGGACTCTCACTCTCCGGCTACAATAGTGCTGGGTCACTCACACTGCGCCCCACACCCGCAGCCCAGCGGTGGCCCTCCTCTGCAGCGCAGCCCGGGTCTGGAACTGCAGCGCTGCCAGAAATGTTAGCTTAGCTCAGCAGAACTAAACAGCTGAGACATCAGCACGGACTCGTCCAGGGCGGCCTGGTGGACGTCAGTGCTCCTGCTCACAGTGGTGGTGAAGGTAACCAGACGTCCCCTCTAAAAGCTCCCTCACAGGAAGCTCCTACAGGAGGTGGCTCTGAATACGCTGCCTGATGTCTGAGACGCTGTTTATGATAGTGTGGAGAAGATCTCAGCCTTAAACTCCATTCATGGTGGAGGGATACATGCTGCAGGGCGCTGTGAGGTCAAATAGTCCCCCAAAGGAACTTAGTATTTCCAGGTTTTCCAGATTTTCATCACCAACATTCCATACACACTCAGAAGACCGGGGTCAGGGAGTTGGAGGGGTTGGGAGTCAGGTCTGTAGGAGCTCCATTAGGCACCCCTGGTACCTGGTAGGGTTCATGGTGCCACCTCTGCTAAGGCTCTATGCTAACAGGCCTGATACCAATAGGAGACGTATCAGTCTAAACACATATGCTAATAATGCTAGCTACCAGGCTAGCGTACCCGCTTGTGTCGTCTGATCTCAGACCGAGTTGTTCCAGCAGGCTTTAGTCTTAATGCCTTCTCTCCTTCACGTCACGTGGTCTCATGCAACGTCACTATGCCGGCCCGCTACCCTGAGGTGGCGCCGTATGGAGTAGCCAGTAGAGTCGAGCCAGTATGCTCCAGGCGTCCAAGGCGTATTCTGTCCAGGCGTAATTGGATTTCTAGACATTATGTAAATGAAGCCTGGTCAGATCTTTATCCATCGCTTTCGCTTTAGCGTGGTTAGCACTGATTGGACGGGTTGTTCTCTCCAGATAATCAAAGCTAACTGTTGCAGGTACCACACCTGCATACAAATCACCTTCAGGGACAGACGTGGGTAGTCCACATAGAGGACCACTACATCACTATACCACTATATCAAGGCATCTCACGTCATTAGCAGCAACAACATGCTAACTGCTAATAGCTAGGTCCCCATATACACGTGTATCTACAGCTAGGACACTCATAGATACAGACCTCCAGCGAGCAGTGGTGTCCTCCATGAGTCCTCCTGTTAGTGCAGCACCATCGTCAGACGGCTGCACCACGCAGGACTACATGCACACAGACCGTTACCACGACTGTCCTTAACACCACGTCACCGTCACCAAAGACTGCAGTGGTGTCGTACCAGACTGTCATGGAGTGACTCAGAATGGCAGCGGGTCATCTTCAGTGACGAGTCCCGCTTTAGTCTTGGTGGAGACGCCCAACGAATCCGTGTGTGGAGGCACCGTGGTCAGCACCGAGACGAACGGTCTGTGGTCACACGTAGTAGTGGTTGATCATGGTAGCCTGACGACCACTTTAGAGGTCGTGACCCCATATGACAAGCCACCGCCCCCTTCTGAGTGGAGGTTGATGGATTTGACTCAGAGAAGAGCTGATATGTCTGCAAAATCCTGTGTCTTATTTTTCTTAGTCCTTTTTTCTTTCTTGCTTAGAGAGGTGTGGATTTCTCTCTCTCTCTCTCTCTCTCTCTCTCGCTCTCTCTCTCTCTCTCTCTCTCTCTCCCCCCTCTCTCTCTCTCCTCTCACCCCTCTCTCTCTCTCTCTCTTCCTCTCTCATATCTGATATAATCCAGAAGCTGAGAGGGGTGTCTCCCTCTCCCCTCACCTCCCCCTCTCTTTATTCGTCTGAAAGGCTCACAGCTCTTATAAAGGCTCCCTGTAGGCACTGAATTCATTTGATCTGCTTTTAACGCGGTTCCACACCAACAAACCAGCAGCAAGGTCTAATACTGGGGTGGTGTCTAGAACATTCTCCACCATCCAGCTCACCGCCTCTATTAATGCAATTAATGCTAAAGACTATGTGGAGGATGGTGGTGTTTGGTGGAGAATGTTGTGGGTTGAGAATGTTGGTGTTTGGTGGAGAATGTTGGTGGAGAATGTTGTGGGTTGAGAATGTTGGTGTTTGGTGGAGAATGTTGGTGTGTGGTGGAGAATGCTGGTGTTTGGTGGAGAATGCTGGTATTTAGTGGAGAATGTTGGTGTTGGAGAATGCAGGTGTTTGGCGGAGAATGTTGGTGTTTGGTGGAGAATGCTGGTATTTAGTGGAGAATGTTGGTGTTGGAGAATGCAGGTGTTTGGCGGAGAATGCTGGTGTTTGGTGGAGAATGTTGATGTTGGAGAATGCAGGTGTTTGGCGGAGAATGTTGGTGTTGGAGAATGCTGGTGTTTGGTGGAGAATGCAGGTGTTTGGTGGAGAATGCTGGTATTTGGTGGAGAATGTTGGTGTGTGTGGTGCAGAATGTTGGTGGAGAATGCTGGTGTTTGGTGTAGAGTGCTGGTGTTTGGTGGAGAATGTTGGTGTTTGGTGGAGCATGCTGGTGTTTGGTGGAGAATGCTGGTGTTTGATGGAGAATGTTGGTGTGTAGTGGAGAATGTTGGTGTGTAGTGGAGAATGTGGTGGAGAATGCTGGTGTTTGGTGGAGAATGTTGGTGTTTGGTGGAGAATGTTGGTGTTGGAGAATGCTGGTGTTTGGCGGAGAATGTTGGTGTGTGATGGAGAATGCTGGTGTTTGGTGGAGAATGTTGGTATTTGGTGGAGAATGTTGGTGTTTGATGGAGAATGCTGGTGTTTGATGGAGAATGTTGGTGTGTGATGGAGAATGCTGGTGTTTGGAGGAGAATGCTGGTATTTGGTGGAGAATGTTGGAGTTTGGTGGAGAATGTTGTTGGTGGAGACTGCTGGTATTTGGTGGAGAATGCTGGTGTTTGGTGAAGAATGTTGGTGGAGAATGCTGGTGTTTGGTGAAGAATGTTGGTGGAGAATGCTGGTGTTTGGTGGAAAATGTTGGTGTGTCGTGGAGAATGTTGGTGTTTGATGGAGAATGTTGGTGGAGAATGTTGGTGTTTGTTGGAGAATGTTGTTGGTGGACACTGCTGGTATTTGGTGGAAAATGTTGGTGTTTGGTGGAGAATGTTATTGGTGGACACTGCTGGTGTTTGGTGGAGAATGTTGGTGTTTGGTGGAGAATGTTGGTGGAGAATGCTGGTGTTCGGTGGAGAATGTTGGTGTTTGGTGGAGTATGTTGGTGTTTGATGGACAGTAATGGTGTTTGGTGGAGAATGTTGGTGTTTGATGGACAGTAATGGTGTTTGGTGGAGAATGTTGGTGTTTGGTGGACAGTAATGGTGTTTGGTGGAGAATGTTGGTGTTTGGTGGAGAATGTTGGTGTTTGGTGGAGAATGCTGGTGTTTGGTGGAGAATGTTGGTGTGTGGTGGAAAATGGTTTTGATGGAGAATGTTGGTGTGTGGTGGAGAATGTTAGTGTGTGATGGAGAATGCTGGTGTTTGGTGGAGAATGCTGGTATTTGGTGGAGAATGTTGGTGTTGGAGAATGCTGGTGTTTGGTGGAGAATGTTGGTGAATGTTGGTGGAAAATGGTGTTTGATGGAGAATGTTGGTGTGTGGTGGAGAATTTTGGTGTTTGATGGAGAATGTTGGTGTTGGAGAATGCTGGTGTTTGGTGGAGAATGTTGGTGTGTGATGGAGAATGCTGGTGTTTGGTGGAGAATGCTGGTATTTGGTGGAGAATGTTGGTGTTGGAGAATGCTGGTGTTTGGTGGAGAATGTTGGTGTGTGATGGAGAATGCTGGTGTTTGGTAAGGAATGTTGGTGTGTGATGGAGAATGCTGGTGTTTGGAGGAGAATGCTGGTATTTGGTGGAGAATGTTGGTGTTTGGTGGAGAATATTGTTGGTGGAAACTGCTGGTATTTGGTGGAGAATGTTGGTGTTTGGCAGAGAATGTTGGTGGAGAATGCTGGTGTTTGGTGGAGAATGTTGGTGTGTGGTGGAGAATGTTGGTGTTTGATGGAGAATGTTGGTGGAGAATATTGGTGTTTGTTGGAGAATGTTGTTGGTGGAGAATGCTGGTGTTTGGTGGAGAATGTTGTTGTGGAGAATGTTGTTGGTGGAGAATGCTGGTGTTTGGTGGAGAATGCTGGTGTTTGGTGGAAATTGTTGGTGCAGAATGCTGGTGTTTGGTGGAGAATGCTGGTATTTGGTGGAGAATGCTGGTGTTGGAGAATGCTGGTGTTTGGTGGAGAATGCTGGTGTTTGGTGGAGAACGTTGGTGTGTGGTGGAGAATGTTGGTGGTGGAGAATGCTGGTATTTGGTGGAGAATGTTGGTGTTTGGTGGAGAATGCTGGTGTTTGGTGGAGAATGTTGGTGTTTGGTGGAGAATGTTGGTGGAGAATGTTGTTGATGGAGAATGCCGGTGTTTGGTGGAAAATTTTGGTGTGTGGTGGAGAATGTTGGTGTTTGATGGAGAATGTTGGTGGAGAATATTGGTGTTTGTTGGAGAATGTTGTTGGTGGACACTGCTGGTGTTTGGTGGAGAATGTTGGTGTTTGGTGGAGAATGTTGTTGGTGGACACTGCTGGTGTTTGGTGGAGAATGTTGGTGTTTGGTGGAGAATGTTGGTGGAGAATGCTGGTGTTTGGTGGAGAATGTTGGTGTGTGGTGGAGAATGTTGGTGTTTGATGGAGAATGTTGGTGTGTGGTGGAGAATGTTGGTGTTTGATGGAGAATGTTGGTGTTGGAGAATGCTGGTGTTTGGTGGAGAATGCTGGTGTTTGGTGGAGAATGTTGGTGTTTGGTGGAGAATGCTGGTGTTTGGTGGAGAATGCTGGTGTTTGGTGGAGAATGTTGGTGTGTGGTGGAAAATGGTTTTGATGGAGAATGTTGGTGTGTGGTGGAGAATTTTGGTGTTTGATGGAGAATGTTGGTGTTGGAGAATGCTGGTGTTTGGTGGAGAATGTTAGTGTGTGATGGAGAATGCTGGTGTTTGGTGGAGAATGCTGGTATTTGGTGGAGAATGTTGGTGTTGGAGAATGCTGGTGTTTGGTGGAGAATGTTGGTGTGTGGTGGAAAATGGTGTTTGATGGAGAATGTTGGTGTGTGGTGGAGAATTTTGGTGTTTGATGGAGAATGTTGGTGTTGGAGAATGCTGGTGTTTGGTGGAGAATGTTGGTGTGTGATGGAGAATGCTGGTGTTTGGTGGAGAATGCTGGTATTTGGTGGAGAATGTTGGTGTTGGAGAATGCTGGTGTTTGGTGGAGAATGTTGGTGTGTGATGGAGAATGCTGGTGTTTGGTGAGGAATGTTGGTGTGTAATGGAGAATGCTGGTGTTTGGAGGAGAATGCTGGTATTTGGTGGAGAATGTTGGTGTTTGGTGGAGAATGTTGTTGGTGGAAACTGCTGGTATTTGGTGGAGAATGTTGGTGTTTGGTGGAGAATGTTGGTGGAGAATGCTGGTGTTTGGTGGAGAATGTTGGTGTGTGGTGGAGAATGTTGGTGTTTGATGGAGAATGTTGGTGTTTGATGGAGAATGTTGGTGGAGAATATTGGTGTTTGTTGGAGAATGTTGTTGGTGGAGACTGCTGGTATTTGGTGGAGAATGTTGGTGGAGAATGCTGGTGTTTGGTGGAGAATGTTGGTGTGGAGAATGTTGTTGGTGGAGAATGCTGGTGTTTGGTGGAGAATGCTGGTGTTTGGTGGAAATTGTTGGTGGAGAATGCTGGTGTTTGGTGGAGAATGCTGGTGTTGGAGAATGCTGGTGTTTGGTGGAGAATGCTGGTGTTTGGTGGAGAACGTTTGTGTGTGGTGGAGAATGTTGTTGGTGGAGAATGCTGGTATTTGGTGGAGAATGTTGGTGTTTGGTGGAGAATGCTGGTGTTTGGTGGAGAATGTTGGTGTTTGGTGGAGAATGCTGGTATTTGTTGGAGAATGTTGGTGTTTGGTGGAGAATGCTGGTATTTGTTGGAGAATGTTGGTGTTTGGTGGAGAATGTTGGTGGAGAATGTTGGTGTTTGGTGGAGAATGCTGGTATTTGTTGGAGAATGTTGGTGTTTGGTGGAGAATGTTGGTGGAGAATGTTGGTGTTTGGTGGAGAATGCTGGTGTTTGGTGGAGAATGTTGGTGTTTGGTGGAGAATGCTGGTGTTTGGTGGAGAATGTTGGTGTTTGGTGGAGAATGTTGGTGGAGAATGTTGGTGTTTGGTGGAGAATGTTGGTGTTTGGTGGAGAATGTTGGTGGAGAATGCTGGTGTTTGATGGAGAATGTTGGTGTTTGGTGGAGAATGTTGGTGGAGAATGTTGGTGTTTGTTGGAGAATGTTGGTGTTTGGTGGAGAAAGTTGGTGGAGAATGTTGGTGTTTGGTGGAGCTCTCTGCTGTGTGTTGGTGACTGACAGTGTTGGTCTAAGAATGCTTGGCTGAGTGTAATGGATTGTTGATTGTGATGTGCTGGTATTTGCTGGTGCTTGTATTTGACCATGTGCTCCCCCAGTGCTCTCTGCTAGCACATTCCAGGCTAGTTCTGACGTGGCTGTTGCGCCTTTCAGCTGCTACAACGCTTGTGGTGGTCATACAACATTGTGCAACAGATGCTTTGCAAGCACATCCACAAACACACACACATGCGCTCAGTCAGTGTGAGATGCATCTGATAAGGCTTCAGAAACGACTGTACATTTATAAATCGCAGGTCCCCATCAGCAGCGTGGCGTTCAGCCGCGGCAGTTTGACACGCTTCCAGGCCGACTCGTTTAGCTGGCGCTAAAGCTGAGTGCTGCTCTTCTGGGCCTACATGCATGGCCAACCTGTTGGGCACACAGCAGCTTTGGGCTGGTGACTGGAAGGGTTGATCAGGGCCTGCTTGGGGTCTGCGGTGCCATGCAACCATGGTTAAAGAAATTGCAGCTGAAGTGCTTATATGGTAATATGCTACGTGTCAACTTGTAGCTTGGGTGGGGCAGGTGGGGGGTGGTTTTGGTGTCATCAAAAACCTAGGGCTATTTTCACACCAGATGGTTCTATTGATTTGACTGCAGATGGATCCCTGGATAAGCCATGTTATCACCGACATAATGTGCTAACTAGCTTTAGCCCTTGATGCTAGGATCACACCATCATTCCATAAAAGGCTAAACATGCCATAGCCTGCTAGGCTACACCTCACATGGCTTCTACAGTGCTCTACGGCTGGAGCAGGAAGCGATTGAGCGCTGCTAGCGCCTAACCTGCTCTCTAGGTAAGCTCTATAAATATGAACCACTTTTAGAAACGTGGCTAAACCTACTGATCTTATCTCACCACAACAATTCCAACCTCAGTGTCCTGAAATAGGTGCACCGGTTGGTCTTATCAGAACCAGAGAACCTTCTTCTCCAGAGACGGATTAGGGTGTAGGTGTGAAAGACTAATTAGCCTCTTGGATGCCTTTCCGGGGGGAATTCTCGGTTCCCGAAATATCTACGCTATGATGTCATGCATGATAAACACAGATGCTCATAGATTCCTCGGAATTCTTGGTGGGGCAGTTGCTGATTGGTTCACCCAGTTGTTCCGGCCCAGAAACGTTCCGAGTGGATCATCAATCTTCCCCGGTCTTCCCCAGGAGCATCTCCAGCGGCGGAGAGCAGCACCAGGGTTAACTCATCTTCTGCTTCTATTTATATCACTTCTCTGTTTGCTGCTGAACGTGGTTTTTTGCCGAGAGTGGGCAGCGGCAGCGACGGCAGCGACGGCGACGGCAGCGACGGCAACGACGGCGGCGACGGTCACTCCCCTAGAGCTTCAGCCATGCTTGTGTTGGCTACTACAGTGACTCACTATCACCTCCTCAGGTGCACAGTGGTATTACGAAACAGGACGGGGCGGGGCTAGCTGGTTAGCATGCTAACTTCAATGGATCTCAGATTAGCCCCCGTTTAAAGCTTTCGTTGTGGCTATTAGCTCTAACCACCATGACCATGGACGGTGCTAAAGACATGCTATCGCTAGCCTCAGTCATAGCATGTTTAGTCGAACAGCTATTCAGTCATGTAGGCCAACTGCTGCACGGGTTGGAGTGCGTTACTAGTGGGTGCAGCGGGCAGGAGGCTAGTCGAGGCCTGGAATACATGGGGGAATAAATTACAGGAGAGAACCGACATACAAAGAACCACATAAGCAGCTTCACCGCAAAAATGGTGCTTCTGAGCTTAGCTTAGCTCTGGTTGCCCTAGTTTTACTGGAGCCAAGCACATGCTAATAGCCCTCCCTACACTGACGGTCCGTACCGCCCCTGCTAACCACTAACAAGTGTTTTTCACAGACGTCTGGAACACGGCTAACGATGGCTACTTTTTGAATGACTAGCCAGCTAGGGTAAAAGAACAGTTGTGCAAGCCCCTCTGCACACCAAACACTTTGCCTCAACTTTTTCTTTATATATATAGTAACAGGTCAAGGTACGTGTGAAACACATCAAAGGGTACAGCGTTACTCACAGGAACCCCTGGCAGGGTGACTGCAGTTTTGAAGCTAGAGAGTAATTCATCGTTTTTTTCCGTTCCTGATTTCCTTTTTGAGACGAGTGGGGGTCAGAACTATATGTCTGCCAGTATGCATTTGACCAGCATTAGCATTAATATTAGCAAACACCAATAAAACCACTAACAGAGTGTGAACATGGTGGGTTATCAGACTGGTTTTCTGAAAGCAGTCTACTAGCCTGACCCTTCGAACCATCCGTAGTTCCAGCCAGCATGCATGACCTACTGCGTAGTATAGTTCATATGTTTATGTGTACTAATATAACCATAATATTAAAATATAATATAATTTTCATACAGTTTTTACTGCAGACTTTTCCGTAACCGAATGATTCGTGAATGATTCATTATGAATTATGCGGTAAAAGTCCATTTTGAATATTGAATTCCAGCCCGTAGCCCAGCTATAGCTTTAGGAGGCGAGATGCTTTGATGGATCTCCTGATGAAAGTGGTTTCCCATCTGCGCAATGTCATGAATTTGTTTATGATGAAAAGTACGTCGTGTCTGAAGCATCATCTTCAAGCAAGATGATTCAGATCCAGCAAGGTCAGTAATACCAGTAACCCGGACAACGCCTTCCCCGGACAAGGCTGGAGAGCTGGAAACATCAATGAGCAGTAAACCATCCAATGAAACGGCAAAGTCAAAAGATTCGGTTCCGTGTGGCTAGAACAGCGAAAGGAATTATGTTCTACGTGCACTGGCTGTGTATATATATATATATATTATATAATATATGGTATATACTTTCACTCTATATGATATACACACTCAGTCGTTGGCCCTGTTGGTCATGCATGCTGGAAACTGTGTTCGAGTTCTCTTCATGTTCATCCACCACGTTTTTCACTGAAGGTGGTGCAGGTATAATCGAACACCACCCAGTCCAACGACGTCCTTTATTGATTTAAAGCTGAAAAATGAAATTTCTCTGCACATTTTTACTGCAGTTATGTATACCTACTATCCATACAGCACATGTGCAGTTCATTGCGATCGAGTCGTTTGACGAGGCTAATAATCAGACTTAATTACTGGGGGGCTATACGGTCAGAGTACTAATATTAGTGAGGCCGTAACAACCCCCCTCCCCCATCCCTGTCAGTTTCGCCTGTGCATGCAGAAACACCCTCCACCGCACGCCACCGACACCTAAAGCTCTAATTTGGCGGGAGAGTTTGTGGCCTGTTTTTTGCGAGCGCGAAAAATGACAAGGGTCTTTTTTTTTCTCTCTTAAAACAATTTCACAACAGCTTTGTCACAAGAAAAACACGGACGCCCACAACGTACAGCGCTGTCATTTCAGCTCCACATATTTCCTGGTTTGTTGCGCCTCTTTCTTATCTTCCTTATTTCTACTTCCTCTTTGCCCTCGGTGTCTTATTAACGATCACCCCCAGTGACACACAGACACAGTCTTTCTCAAACACCCGTCCACATCGCGGGCCGCGCCTTCCGCGGACCACCTACGCAAGTAAGAAGAAGGAGCTCGGAAAAGGTGAGCGAAACTTACCCGCACACAGGACGGGATACCCGAGTAATCGAAGAAAGGCGGCTTTGCTGGTTCTCATGCCACTACACAACTTTAGACTTAGTCTAAGACTCCGTTTCGGGTTCATGCATGTTAAGGTTAAAGTATTGCTAGTCTGTTGCTGGTGTGGCTGGAGCGGTTCTCTACAGAACTGCAGAACTTCTTAGTCCATCTAGCATCTCTCAGCACAGCGTCTGAGCTTTGTAGGTCTCTGTTCTGGTATTCTAATAAGTTCTGGTAAGTGTTGGTAGTGGGGTGGTAGTAAAACAGTCGGCAAACCGAACCAACCCAACAGAATTGTGCCTACAAGAAAACCCAAAATACAGAACCAGGTTCTTCTACTAAGTTAAATTATGGAGTGGAAATAAAAGTAACTTGTAAAGTCCATCCAAATCCATCGACTGACTAAGGAACATGCGATGAGGTGAATGTCCATGTACATCATCTGCATCAAAAGTTTCACTATGCTGAGAAATGCTTTGTAGTTAAGAACCACTGAGTCTGGAACCTGATAACTGAGAAGTCTAAGGCGTTTAAGGGGTTAATCTCGGGTGCTCGTTTGAAGTCCCAGTAGACATGAAGCGGTACTTCGCCTCGTAGCACTGATGACTGGGTTTAAAAAGGAGGGTGATGACTAAAGACAAGAAGAGGAAAGCAGGAACTGTGCTGCGGCCGTATGGAAAACCGTGAAAAAATAGAATTCAAGTTAAAGACTTTTACATGTAAATGTTTTTTTTAAAAATTCGGATTTACAGAAAGTTTTGAATTTCTTCACAGTGAATCTGTTTGTGCTCTACTTTCATTTGGGCCCCTTCTTATCTGCAGCCTTATCATACAGGTCTTTATTTTAAAACTTCTTATTGACGTACTATTTTAACTATCGTTCGTTATCGCCTCGATTAGAAATGTTTCTCCAATAACATCTACGAATTCATTAGTATCTACTATGTACATCGTAAAAAGTGCAACCTAAAAAACAGACATGAACTTTTTCTCAACTTTAAAAAGCACTTTGACGGAAATAATCACGCTTTTTTATGTTGAATAAGACTGATTCATTTTTCGTTACAAACTCAAACTCAAGTCAATTTTTTTATGTTGGACCAACCTTTTTTACTGTGTAATATCGCTAAATATGTTTATGTGCCTTATTACAATAATGTTTTTTTTTATCTATCCTTTGTAGTTACTTTTTTTTATTTACTACGTAAATTATTTTAGTATCAACTAGAGATTCTAGTAGCAGATATGAATTACTCACTGTGAGCCATGCAGCACCTGTTCAATAATTACCATAAATCATTTACTACTGACTGTAAAGCTGATTTCTATGTGCTGTAGTTAGTTTGTAGTCTGTATGAAGGCTGAATTTGAAGGTTGAATTTGAATGTTCTCATGATGTAATAGCACTTATATATGCTTTACTGATCTCTGTTCAAAGAACAGAATGTTCGGGGTTAAAGAGTTAGAGAGAGTTTTGAAGTTGAGTCAAGGTCAGAGAGCGATGGAGTGATAATGAACGAGTCTGCTGAGTGTTTAACACCTCTCTTTTTTTATCTTCACAGATCTCCCTCTTTCTCCTCCTCCTCCTCCTCCTCCTCCGCAGTGCGGTAGACTCTTCTCTTTGAGTATTTGACAGACTGTGTCTGACACTCGTTTTGACTGGGTGTCAGTTTGTCAAATACCCCAAGAGAGGGGTCAATGTTCTCCTAGAGCCTCCACCAGAAGGGTCAATGCAGGCTTCAAGAGACCAAGTTCACCTAAGGCCAGCGAAGCATAGGCTAGCACAAGAGCTAGCCTCTATGAAGACTGTTTGTGTTAGCAGTCTCTGTGTTGTAGCTGAAGGATTTCGCCCCTAAAGAGGTCGTTTACACAGTTATCACCAACTGTAGGCCACAGTCCGAGACAGGCTTGGTGTCTTTTAGTTTGAGCTTTATAGCTACGAGGCTAATGCGGCTAACAGGTAATGGAAGCTTATACCTCACCCATTAGTGTCATGCATTTGGTTCAAGTAACCGCAGATATCAATCTGCTGAACAAGCCTGAATTGTGTCTATTTTACTGTTTTATGAATATCATTGCTAACTGCATTAGCATTGTTCAAGAGTTTTAGGTGTCAGGTTACATGTTTTGTTGAATAGAAAGTTAAATATGCAGTTGTTTTTTTTTTATTTTCTGGGAAAGGCGCACAGTTTCTATTCTAGTACCACTGAAAAGGGAAACTTCAGACACCCAACACATTTTGGGCCAACTGGCTACACCCAGAAACCTGAGGGAATCTGACTTTTCACCAAACAGGGCATGTACTGCCATAACAAATCAGCAACTATCCAGTCAGTCACTTCACATACTCAATCACTGTCGCATATTCGATCTGTACTGCATTGCCTTGTTAATAAACCGTATCCTGTTGGTAAATGTTTCTCGTTTGTTTGTGTCATGTGGGTTGTGTAAGGGTGAGGATGTGTTCTAACTAACCGTGTTGGGTAATAACTGTTGTCTATTGCAGTGTGGAAAGGCAGAAACTGTGTTTCGTCCTCCTTGTTTACTTTCTATGGGTTTAAATGATAATCCATGTGCAGCTGAATTTGGGCTAGCAAAGCAGCAGTGCTACCTTTGAAGCTAGAACACTAGCCTGAAGATATTTGTGAATGAAAAAAAGTCAAGTACTTGGTTCCTATTTAGTTTATGAGGTTAATACTGGAGCTTTAAACGGGCCTGACATTTCACTCCGAAACCCAACACAGCCCGGGAACTTCCTGTCTGGGTTCAACCCAAACCCTGAAGCATATAACCATCTTCTAAATATATAACTCTATCCACATCCTTTGTTTTCAAAGGGCAACCTGTTTAAAACAATATTTTTAGTATAAAAAAACTCAAAACTTTGAGAAACTGCTTTTTTTTCCCGAAAAGGTGCAATACAGATCGCCCAATCATAACAGAGCTCATTTACATATATCAATATATCTTAAAGGCACAGTAGGAAAATGCAGCCTGGTTATTCGATGAGTCACCTTGCCTGTTTAAGGGAGGCTCCTGCAGGTGGTGCTGCATAAGGATGATGGGTCTATAAACCCCTGCGGGGAGTGAGCGACGGGATCCATAGATTGGGAAGAGGTGCTACAGTGCAGGGAATGTCTCGTTCCATGTGTGGAAAATGGCTCCAGAGCAGATGTTAATGATTGGCTAAAAGGAGGGACTGTATGTGGGCGTGGCCAAAGACCATAGTGTGAAGGAAGTAGCTGAATCTGCAGGTGTGTGGAAGCGTACGGTCATACGGGTCTACCAGCAGTGGATAAAATCCCAGTCTACAGGGAATTCTCCTCGGAACTGTGTCAGGGAAGGCATCTGGTCCAGTTCTTTGATGTAAGAGTGTTTGAACATTGGATGTGGCTACATCCTGTTTGGCTCACTGCAGCCAGGAGCAGCCAAAACTTGGGGAAAAAATAGCAGGAATTCTACAAGATTTTAAAGACTGCTGGTAAAAGCTCGGTTCTTGAAATTTGGGCTGCTAGAACCCTGCCAGATAAAGAACTACCAGCTGAAGATCAGGTCTTCACAAAGAAGGAGAAGTGGTAAACATACACCCACACAAACCGGCCGGCACCAAGTGACGCAAACAACCTGCACAAATGACCTTCATACTACCACGTCCTCGAGTCTCTGGTTCCCAGAGTACGGCACAGTCCTCCGGGCCGGTAGCGCACTGCCATAACTTATTTATGTATTCCCAGATTCCAATCCCGTTATGATTACGCTATGTGCATTAGTATTGTTAGTATGAACATTAGTATGTTTATGTTCCATCCGAAGTTCTATCTGGAAGTCACTCGAGCCACTATGGGTTACATTACTGAACATAATCAGGCACGGTGACTCATGATGGCGTATGCTATGCAGCACGTAAACCAAATGGAGTCCTACCGATTGGCGTATAAGGTCAAAAGCACATAAACAGACAGGAAGCAAAAACTTCTCAACGCCCAATGCATCCACCGCATTTGAATTTTAATGGGATTGAGTTTAATGGTGTTGCACCAGGCAGGGAGTCATCTAAAGCTGCTGTGTTGGTGTAGAAGGCGTCTCTATAATTGCCACTTCCTCTGGGTGATGACTAATGCTGCAGTCGGTGGAGGTTCGGCCTGTCAGGACGTGTGACTGAGCGAGAGAGAAAATAAGAGGTTTATTGAACAGACCATCAAAGGAAGCGGCGGCTGGGTGGATGATAGATAACAAATCAGTCTTTATTTAATGCCTGTGTGCATCATTCTACAGTGAGTCAAACTCCGACTCAACAAGTGTGCATGAGTGCAGTTCAGAGGTCTTCACTATGGTGGTGAAGGTAACCAGACGTCCACAGAAAGTCATTACATGAGATGGTTATGAACGCGCTGCCTGGCGCTGTTTATCATCGCTTCGACCTTTAAACTCCATTCATGGTGGAGGGATACATGCTGCAGGGCGCTGTGAGGTCAAATAGTCCCCCTTAGTATTTCCAGGTTTTCCAGATTTTCATCATCAACATTCCATACACACTCAGAAGACACGTGTAGGTTCACTGGTGGGTTAGATAGTCTATACAGTGTCCATATGCATGTTCTAGACATGGAGAACCCTGGTTTCCATCACCACCACTGTAAAACAACAGTTCCGCCAAATAACATGACAAAGAACCAGAGCTATGAGGCTAATCTAGCTACGAGTAGCATATGCTTCCATCCCAACAATTAGCAAAGATGCTAACCGTGCGCTTAAATCCGTTCACATGTCGCCTCCATTCATGTTGACTTGTTCACTGACCTGTCATAGACTTGACACTATTAGTTACGCTATGCTAGGCTACGCTAATTGGTGAGCTATCAGCGTCCGCATATGCAGTACAACAGAAGTTAACACGTCTCCGGTGTCTCAGCCTCAAACTCCTGGTGACGCAGATCCAGGAGTGCGTTCCACTTCTGAACTGAAGCTGCTGCTGATAGATTTCTCCGGTTGGAGGCTAATTACTGCTATTCACTGAGCTGTGCTCTGGAATCACGAGGGCACTTCTTCCAGAAAGCTGTTGGGAATTATGAAGCTAAATGAAAGAAGCTTGAGACTGTTACAGCGTTCCTTTAAAGGTTAGAGGCTTTAAGTCTAATTAGAACATACGGTATCTACCGTAAACCCAGCCCCATAAAAACAGACCTGCGGCGGACGATTAATCAGACGCCGCTTCTGAAACGGAGCACGCTGATTAGGGTTGATTATGATGATTTGATTCAGGTTTATTCGTGTGGGAGGAAGATTCATACATACACAAACAGAAAGTTCTATCAGGATAAACTCTCATTTTACAGCTAGTATAAACATACGCTAATCTGTGGAAGACCGATTCCACCACTTAAAGAAAAGAAAGGTCATATAGTAAAGAATTATGAGATTCTAAGTCATAATTAAGGAGAGTAAATCATAATCATGAGATAGTAAGTCATAATAATGAGACAGTCATAATCATGAGATAGTAAGTCATCATTTTCACATAGTAAGTCATAATTCTGAGATAAGTTATAATAATGAGATAGCAAGTCATAATAATAAGATAGTAAGTCATAATTATAAGATAATATGTCAATTATGAAATAGTAAGTCATAACAATGAGATAGTAAGTCATAATTTTGAGAAATTTATAACTATGAGATAGTAAGTCATAATTATAAGATAATATGTCATAATAATGAGATAGTAAGTCATAATAATGAGATAGTAAGTCATAATTATGAGATAGTAAGTCATAATTGTGAGATAGCAAGTCATAATAATAAGATAGTAAGTCAATTTTGAGGACATAAGTCATAATTATGAGACAGTAAGTCATAATTATAAGATAATATGTCAATTATGAAATAGTAAGTCATAATAATGAGATAGTAAGTCATAATTTTGAGAAATTCATAACTATGAGATAGTAAGTCATAATTATAAGATAATATGTCATAATAATGAGATAGTAAGTCATTATTATGAAATAGTAAGTCATAATTTTGACATGGTAAGTCATAATTATGAGAGTAAGTCATAATAATGAGACAGTCATAATAATGAGATAGTAAGTCATAATTCTGAGATAGTAAGTCATAATTATGAGATAGTAAGTCATAATAATGAGATAGTAAGTCATAATAATGAGATAGTAAGTCATAATAATGAGATAGTAAGTCATAATTATGAGATAGTAAGTCATAATTTTGAGATAGTAAGTCATAATTATGAGATGCTGTATGGCCTTTTTTTCTTTAAGTGGCAGAAATGGTCTTGGTTCTCCTGGGAATTGTGCCAGGGAAGGCATCCATCAAATCTTTGGTGTAAGAGGGTCTGAACATTGATGTGGCTACATCCAGAACCTTGGTTCTGGTGGAGGTGTTACACGGCGTTAGGCAGGAGACTCATATTTGGTCCTGTGAGTTGGTTCTCTCCAAGGGTTAGCATCACTGCTTGCTCTCAGCCTCCTGCTTCTCTCGCTGATCTTTGATCTCCTGTGGCACTCGGACCGTCATTCCGTCCATCCAGCGCTCCACAGTCACCTGACAGCCCAGCCGGGACCTGAGCTCAAAGAGAATCGTTCACAATCCAGGACGTCAGCCAATCATGCCTAAACCACACATACAGTCTGGAACTGTAGAACCACAGAGTGTGGTACATGGGTGTAGACACCGGGAGGTGGGGTTAATGAAGTATTATAGATCAGACTGTTACGTTTTGGTGAGTCCGTAGGCCAGGTCCAGCATGTCCATCTCCTCATCTGTCTTCGGCTCCATCTTCTCATAAACAGCATCTTCACAGATCAGGTGGCAGGTGGAACACGCCAGGGTTCCTTCACATGCACCTAACACATACACAAATAAAGATGGAGTGATTCCATAGAACCTGGGTGCTCAAGACCCACCTGGTTCTGAAGACCCACCACCCGGGGAAAGTTCAGACCCAACACACCTGTGATATGCTTGGGTTAGAGCTCAGCTCTACTCTGTGGTGAAATACCAGGACCAGGATTGGGCAACCCTGGCACAGGAGATCCAACTCTTCAGTGGACGTGCAACAAAGTAGCAGTCGTTTATAGTGGGAATTTTCCATAAGAGGGAAGTAAGGGTGGGGTGCTCACCAAGTAGCAACCACCTGGGATGTCACAGCAAACAGCTTAACAACCTCCTAGCATTCTTAAAAATACCCTAGCAGAGCAACCACCTGGAACACCAGAGCGGTGATCTGGAGAATCGCATCACCACAGCCATTACATAGCAACACCCTAGTCTTCAACTGGGATACCACATTACGTGCGCACTCAGAACCACCAAGATGCCATAGAAACCAGAAACAGTCACCTGGAGAAACATACCTGCATAGCTACACCCAGCAACCACCTGGAAAACCACTAGACCTTGGGATTCAGCCGCATAGTAATCACCTAACAACTACCTGGAATACCTCTGTGAATGCAGAGCGAGAATGCTGTGTGGTGTTGGTTTGTTGGGAACCGAGCGATTGCTCCGTACCGAAGCCGTCGATTTGGAGGTTCTTGTTGATGACCACGTCCAGCAGAGACTCTCCTTCGGTCGCACTGACGCTCGTCTTCACTCCAGACTGGTTCACAAAGTGTAACAGCACCTTAGAGCCTGAGGAGCTAAACACACGCACAGACAGAGTGGTAACAGTTAATGTCCATGTACACACATCAATATCAACCAACACCAAACATCAACGAGTACCACCAACGTTACCACCAGCTCCAACCGGGTTCACTGGTACCAGTGGATCAGACACAGCAGTGCTGCTGGACACCTCAGCGTCACTGCCGGACTGGGAACCGTCAACCAACAGCAGGCAGCGTCCTGTGGGCAGCGTCCTGTGGGCGGCGTCCTGTGGGCGGCGTCCTGTGGGTGGCGTCTAGTGGGCAGCGTCCTGTGGGTAAGGTCCTGTGGGCAGCGTCCTGTGGGGCAGTGTCCTGTGGGCAACGTCCTGTGGGCAACGTCCTGTGGGTGGCATCCTGTGGACGGCGTCCTGTGGGCAGTGTCCTGTGGGAGGCGTCCTGTGGGCAACGTCCTGTGGGTGGCGTCCTGTGGACGGCGTCCTGTGGACGGCGTCCTGTGGGCAGCGTCCTGTGGGCGGCGTCCTGTGGGCAACGTCCTGTGGACGGCGTCCTGTGGGCAGTGTCCTGTGGGGCAGCGTCCTGTGGGGCAGCGTCCTGTGGGCAGCGTCCTGTGGGCAGTGTCCTGTGGGGCAGGGTCCTGTGGGCAGCGTCCTGTGGGCAGCGACCTGTGGGTAAGCTCCCCACCACCGTAAGACCACCTGAATACCAGGGGCCAATTTACACAGTGCGGTGGAGCCATAGTGGACTGAAGGTCTGTACTGATGAACGAGTATCACTAACACACCTTCACCTCGGAGTTCACCACCCAATTTACACCCCTGCCCGGCTCGCTGTGAGGGAGTGGAGCCGGCAAACAGCTTGGCTCCTGGTGGTGGGATCCTTGCCGGAGACCCAGTCGTGGTGGGTCCATGTTAATAACTGCTTAGGTGATAGGAACAGCTGCTCCCAGAACGAGGTGTGGGATTGGGAATGCTGTTGGGAAGGAAGTGTCCTGTGATAATCCATCCCATGCAGCTTGAACATCCTCACACGGTTCCTGCAGATGGTGCGGTAGGGGTGGAGGTGGAGGGACACCACTGTTCATCTTGGCGCTGACCACGGAGCCTCCACACATGGATTCGTTGGACTTGGGCGGGTCCCCAAACTCTAATCCACAGACAGACTGACCCACACTCCTCTATGTGTCGTTTATCCATCCCTCGTTCCTCCCAGAGCAACCACAGCCTAGCAGGAATACTACACCAGCACTATAACCACCACCCGGGACACTATCTGGAAGAGTGTAGGAGTGAGAGGGACATGGTAGGAAAGGGCCCAGTTGGATTGGCTCTTGGAAAGCAACTCCAGGTCAAACGTAATCGTGATGCACTTAGAAAAGGTCATCCGCGGTTTCCGTAGGCGCGTACAGCTGGTGACCTTCTCGCCGGCGTCTGGTGTTTGCTCTGGAGTTAGCAGAGAAGAGACAGCCACGTGACGCCGCAGTCAGCCCGAGCTCTGAATGCCCGTCTTACTTTGCCCCCCCGGCTGGAAGCCCCTCGGCGCTGACAATGCTCTCATCGATCGCGTGGAGGAAAAGTGAGGAGGTCTTATTTTCTTACAGATGCCCGTCTGCAATCATCTCCTCGGCCTTTGTGGTGCAGAGCTCCAGATTGTTCCTTTCATGCCCAGACGGCAGGCGTTCCACGCTCATCAGAGGCTCTAATGGGGCTTGTGCTATAGGAGGGATCTTCAGCTTTCAGAAGGTGATCCCTGCTGTTCACCTGCGCTGGCCCGTCCAACCCTGTCCAGCACTCAGTCCGGCATCCCATAATAAAGGGGGCGGGGCTTAGGCTGCGCACCACACCCATGCTCAAATGACTGGGCTTTACATTGTAAACACACAAACAAAGAGGACAGAGAGAGAGAGAGAGAGAGAGAGTAGATAGAGAAAAAGAGGGGGAGTAGAAAGAGAGCGCAAGAGCGTGAGAGCAGAGAGAGAAAGTAAAAATAGAAAGAGTGCGAGAGTGAGAGAGAGTACAGAGAGAGAGTAGAGAGAGGACACGCAAGGGAGAGAGAGAGAGTAGAAAGAGAAAGAGAGAGTGCGAAAGAGAGAAAGTAGAAAGAGAGAGCGCAAGAGCGAGAGAGTAGAGAGAGAAAGTAAAAATAGAAAGAGCGCGAGAGTGAGAGAGAGTACAGAGAGAGAGTAGAGAGAGGACGCGCAAGGGAGAGAGAGAGAGTAGAAAGAGAAAGAGAGAGTGCGAAAGAGAGAAAGTAGAAAGAGAGAGCGCAAGAGCGAGAGAGTAGAGAGAGCAGTAGAAACAGAAAGTGAGAGAGAGTAGAGAAAGAGTTGAAAGAGAGAGAGAGAGCATGTGGGATCATGAGAGAGTGGACAGAAAAAGAGAGTAGAATGAGAAAGAGAGAGTGCAAGAGGGAGAGAATGTAGAGAGAGAGCGCGAGAGCATGAGAGAGAGAGCAGTAGAAAGATAAAGTGAGAGAAAGTAGAGAAAAAGACAATAGAAACAGAGAGAGAGTAGAATGAGAAAGAGAGAGCGCAAGAGGGAGAGAGTGTAGAGAGAGAGCGCGAGAGCGAGAGAGAGAGAGCAGTAGAATGATAAAGTGAGAGAAAGTAGAGAAAGAGACAATAGAAAGAGAGAGAGAGTAGAATGAGAAAGAGAGAGTGCAAGAGGGAGAGAGTGTAGAGAGAGAGCGCGAGAGCGTGAGAGAGAGAGCAGTAGAAAGATAAAGTGAGAGAAAGTAGAGAAAAAGACAATAGAAAGAGAGAGAGTAGAATGAGAAAGAGAGAGCGCAAGAGGGAGAGCGAGAGTGTAGAGAGAGCGCGAGAGCGTGTGCGCGAGAGCAGTAGAAAAATAAAGTGAGAGAAAGTACAGAAAGAGACAATAGAAAGAGAGAGAGAGTAGAATGAGAAAGAGAGAGCGCAAGACGGAGAGAGTGTAGAGAGAGAGCGCGAGAGCGTGTGCGCAAGAGAGAGAGCTGTAGAAAGATAAAGTGAGAGAAAATAGAGAAAGAGACAGTAGAAAGAGAGAGAGTGGAATGAGAAAGAGAGAGCGCAAGAGGGAGAGCGAGAGTGTAGAGAGAGCGCGAGAGCGTGTGCGCGAGAGAGAGAGCAGTAGGGGCACTGTGATTTATTAAATCCCTGCAATTTCAGTCGGCCCTCGTCCGTCAATCACTCACTCACCTTCCACAACTCTCACCACAGCAGCTCCGTTCTCTCCTCCATCTCTTCATCTCTCCACTCTTTCACCTTCTCCTTCTTCACCCCCTCCCCAGCCCATTCCTCCACCCCCCCCCACTCTTTACCTCTCATCTCGCCGCACCTCCTCCTGCCTGTCTAGCTCATTCCATTTGTTCCTTTGTCCTTTGCTCTGTTCTGCTCTCTTTTCTCTCTCTGTCTCTTTGACACCCACATCTGTCCGTCTCTCCGTCTCTATACCTGCCCCCCGGAGACCCCGCCGTCTGATCCCGCAGCTCTTTAATTCCGACCCACACCGCTGAACTGCTGCTGAATAAAAGATCATCGGTGTGGATTGTGGACGAACGTGAGCTGTTATTCCATGCGTGCTCTGGGACACGCTCGGCTCCTGGAACGCTCCGGACCTCGAGCGGTTGCACTAAGTTCACAATTCCGGAGACGGAATGACATCTCCGAGCACACAGAGGCTCAATCTGCGCTGGCCAATATCCGGAACTCCCCAGTTTCCCCCCCCGGGGGCCAATTAGCATTAGAAACAGGACCGTTTTCCAGCCTCCCTGTATCCCTGGAGGAAAACTAGGCGACCCGTTCGGAATGGTCCGGAATTCTGTACTGATAGCTGTTCATGTGTCTTACTGAGCACACTGAGGAACATCCACAGTGCAGGCTGGAACCAGGAAGAGATCCTCTCCAGGAGCTAACTGGCTAATTAGCCAGCTGAGACTGAAGGTGGGGGTTCCACAGGAGACCAGCTAGGAGAAGCTAACGCTGTTAGCGCCTATGCCTGCAACCACAGAGCGAGTGTTCCTGCTCATATTAACACTCGACAGAGGAAAATAAAAGCTGGGTTCGGTTCTCCACACGGTTCTGTGTACGTGTAGACGGGTGGGGGTGTGTACAGAGCAGTATATCAGTTCACTGCAGATCACGAGCTAAACGGTAAGTTAGCTAGCTAGCTAATTAGCCTGATTAGCTGCTTTAGAGAGACATTAAATGGCTAAAGTCTCTGTGATGATGGTGGTTCTGTCTCTCCAGTGGGAGGTTCCTGTTCTGTTTGGGTTCTTGTTTCTGCAGTGTGTATGTGCATAAACATCTGGAAAACCTGGAAATACTAAGTTCCTTTGGGGGACTATTTGACCTCACAGCGCCCTGCAGCATGTATCCCTCCACCATGAATGGAGTTTAAGGCTGAGATCTTCTCCACACTATCATAAACAGCGTCTCAGACATCAGGCAGCGTATTCAGAACCACCTCATGTAGGAACTTCCTGTGAGGGAGCTTTTAGAGGGGGACGTCTGGTTACCTTCACCAACACTGTGAACAATCCTGACTCGCCGAGTCTAACCGTATTTTGGGAAAACGATGCCGCGATTATTTGAAATTCCCACCGAACGGAACGCTCAGCCTTCTACACGGTTCACTTCAACAGAGAGTCTTGATGGTGGTAAAGTGCACTGGTTATTTATACATCCTGGCCCCTCGTAACCGCACGGTGACCCACCCACAGCCTGACAACCACTGGCCTACATTAACCCTCCAGCGCTGAGACTGAAGAGCGGCCTCTGCTCAGGCTCCTCGTCCTCTTACCTGCTGCTGTGGCGCTCGGGCAGCTTGCTGAGGGGCCGGAGACGGGTCCCGGAGCTAGAGCCCCCCAGGCGCAGTCCAGTCACCGAGAGCAGCGGTCGCAGGCAGACGCGCAGAGCCATGCTGTGACAGAGAGAGAGAGCAGGGCGGAGGAAGAGACGGGTGCAGTGGTCTGTGCAGTTATGGACACGAGGGGACAGCTGCTCGGGGCTATGGGCGAGAGGAGTCGCCTTGAGAGCGAGGCTGAGCACACACTGCACGCTCCGGCCGAGATAAAGACAGCCTTGATCCGACGGGTCAGGGAAAAGTTAGTTCAGCTAGAAGTGGGAGCGCCCATTATCTCAGCTCTGAAATAATACAGGCCTCAACCGCTCCCTCCGCCCCAGGCCCTGTAGTCACGGCAACCGGGGCTTGATTGACGGCGACCTTGATGGTGCACACCGATTGCTGCTCAGCAACCTAACGGTGCAAAGCAAGCGGTTAGTTCATATACACAGATATACGTGTGTGGAGGCGTCAGGAGGCGCGCTCCTCCCTCCTCTACCGAGGAGGAGACAGGCAGAGCTCTCAGGGGTGCCAGAGAACTGAGCTATGAATCATCCACCACCACCACCACACCCCCACCCTCCTGCATGCATGCTTAAAGGCTCAGTTCAGTTATCAGTGTTATCAGTGTTAGCAATCAGACAAACAGCCACCAGTTAGCATCTGCTAACTGACAGCTCGCTCACTGTTAGCCCAATGCTAATGATTAGCAATGAACAGCTTCCAATCAGCATGCTGACATCATAGGAGAACATACTACTGCATCATCATCACATCAGGCCTTCACTCTTAGCTACATGCTAATGCTACATGAAAACAAACTAATGACATCATGTTCTGGTCATTGTGTGATCTTTTCACTCTTAGCCACATGCTAATGCCGTATGAAAACAAGCTAACTGCATAATGCTTGGATTATTGGATTACCTAAGCCGCATGCTAACGACTTCATACCAGCTTTCAACACTGTTAGCCACACGCTAACGTTTTTCCGCCATTCCTTTTCTGTCTCCAGCAAAACAAAGAGTCAGAAACCACGTTTTACCATGTGTGTGGCTAGCTTAGCTTTTACGTTGGCACACCACCGACTCGGAAAATCAAGTTCCCCCAGAAATCCCAGCGTTCATGTGTGTTCCTCTTAGAAGCATTATGATATGAACCATGTCCTAACAATCAAAACAGCTGCTGCTTAGCATGTGGCCACTGAGATCATGCTAACGGCTAGGTACCTCCATCTGTTGTACCTGTCACATTAGCGCTTCCTGTCAGGCTACTGAATAAATATCCCAGGTTCTCCGCAGGCTGGGCTTCCTGAGGCCAGCAGACAGGAAGAAGTAGCCTTGTGTTCCACAACGTTCCCCCTGGCTAAGCCCCCCGCACAGCGAACAGCCTCGGTAAACGTGCTAACGAGGTGAACTGGGCACCAATTAGCACCACCGCTAATTGCAGCTCTGTTTAGTTGTGATAAGCAGCATTAGCTTGGTTTAGCTTCACCGCACAGTGAAGGAGCTTTAGCCTCTCATTGTTATGCAGCGGGTCTGGGTACCCGAGCAGCTTCTGACAGCCTGTCAGAGGTAGAACCGGTCCCCATTAATATATATGGCAGAGTGAGTCACCCGGAGAGCTTACCGGAGGCTCGGCCAATATGGGGAAGCCATGTTTTAAATATTCATGCACATAAAAATCGATGTAGCTGACAAACTAATGAAAGCCTAACAAAACTAAAGGGGGCACATACATAAAAACGCACTTCGTCATCTACGGTGTTCACGCCAGCCCACCCGAGCCCTGTGTAATGAGACCACCCTGTCAGGTTTCCGTGGCTGTCCAGACTCAGCAAACATGGGATAGAACAAGGTGCTCCAGTCTGGCCACCCTCATTACAGTAGCCCCTACTCGGAGTAGGTCAACCTCGGGCCTGTCCAGCGTCTAGTCCATCTTCCCATTCCACCTTAAACAGGGCAAGTATAACTATAAAGCCCCGGACGCCAGCATGCTAAGTCCTGCACCATTTAAGGTGGAATGGAAAAATTGTAGCCAGAGGGGGAAACTCCAACAAGACACAAGCGAACAGGCAGCCAGCTTCGGCTTTGTGTGTGGTGTTTAGAGCTAGCTAATGCTAACAGCTGAGGTGATAAAAACAAAGATGTCATGTTCTAGATAGTTTTTGTCAATGAAGTGCTAGCTAATAGTAACAGTTGAGGCAATTTCTTAATAGAGATGTAATGCTCTAGATAGTTCTTGTCATGTAGTGCTAGCTAATGCTAACAGCTGAAGTAATATTTGAACAGAAATAAAATGTTCTAGAAAGTTCTTGTTGTTTAGCGCTAGCTCATGCTAACATTGCTGCGCATGGGCTAATCAGTCATGGGGGTAGTACTGAATCCAACACATAGACACCGTGACCTCAGTGCAGTCTTTTGTGCTTCTGTTTCCATCGTCGAAAATAAACTAACCGCTTTTGTTTCAGATGTGAGACGAGCGCACTGTCGGTAAATACGGCACCTTCCAACAAAGACAACAGCTGTTGGAAACCATCCCGGCTTCAAGGACAACTACAGAAGGAGGAACAGAAGAGTCAGTGGAGCCACGCAGATACAAGACACATCACTGACAGCAGATCACAGCGACCTCGTCCTGCAGGTAAACAAAACAAACCCGGGTTCTTTTAAAACCGCCCAGACAGTCGTCATCGCCTCACTCCTACCTGACGCCCAACATCCTTGAAGTTCTAAACCGCAGTCTGTACGGCTCAGATCAGTGTTCACTTAGAGTCAAATAGGGTTTAGTGTAAAGGTAGGGGTTAGGGGGTTTAGTGTAAATGTTGGGGTTAGGGTTTAGTGTAAATGTAGGGGTTTGGGTTTAGTGTAGATGTAGGGGTTAGGGGGTTTAGTGTAAATGTAGGGGTTAGGGGGTTTAGTGTAAATGTAGGGGTTAGGGGTTTAGTGTAAGTGTAGGGGTTAGGGGGTTTAGTGTAAATGCAGGGGTTAGGGGGTTTAGTGTAAATGTAGAGGTTAGGGGTTTAGTGTAAATGTAGAGGTTAGGGGGTTTAGTGTAAATGTAGGGGTTTAGTGTAAATGTAGGGGTTAGGGGGTTTAGTGTAAATGTAGGGGTTAGGGGTTTAGTGTAAATGTAGGGGTTAGGGGCTTTAGTGTAAATGTAGGGTTTAGGGGGTTTAGTGTAAATGTAGGGGTTAGGGGTTTAGTGTAAATGTAGGGGGTAAGGGGGTTAAGTGTAAATGTAGGGGTTAGGGGTATAGTGTAAGTGTAGGGGTTAGGGGGTTTAGTGTAAATGCAGGGGTTAGGGGGTTAAGTGTAAATGTAGGGGTTAGGGGTTTAGTGTAAGTGTAGGGGTTAGGGGGTTTAGTGTAAATGTAGGGGTTAGGGGGTTTAGTGTAAGTGTAGGGGTTAGGGGGTTTAGTGTAAATGTAGGGGTTAGGGGGTTTAGTGTAAGTGTAGGGGTTAGGGGGTTTAGTGTAAATGTAGGGGTTAGGGGGTTTGTGTAAATGTAGGGGTTAGGGGTTTAGTGTAAATGTAGGGGTTAGGGGGTTTAGTGTAAATGTAGGGGTTAGGGTGTAGTGTAAATGTAGGGGTTAGTGGGTTTAGTGTAAATGTAGGGGTTAGGGGGTTTAGTGTAAATGTAGGGGTTAGGGGTTTAGTGTAAGTGTAGGGGTTAGGGGGTTTAGTGTAAATGTAGGGGTTAGGGGGTTTAGTGTAATTGAATGGGTAAGGGGGTTTAGTGTAAATGTAGGGGTTAGGGGGTTCGTGTAAATGTAGGGGTTAGGGGTTTAGGGGTTTAGTGTAAATGTAGGGGTTTGGGTTTTTAGTGTAAATGTAGGGGTTAGGGGGTTTAGTGTAAATGTAGGGGTTAGGGGGTTTAGTGTAAATGTAGGGGTTAGGGGGTTTAGTGTAAATGTAGGGGTTAGGGGGTTTAGTGTAAATGTAGGGGTTAGGGGTTAGGGGGTTTAGTGTAAATGTAGGGGTTAGATGGTTTAGTGTAAATGTAGGGGTTAGGGGGTTTAGTGTAAATGTAGGGGTTAGGGGGTTTAGTGTAAATGTAGGGGTTAGGGGGTTTAGTGTAAATGTAGGGGTTAGGGGGCTAGTGTAAAGGTTGGGGTTTGGGGTTTTGTTTAAATGTTGGGGTTTGGGGTTTTTGTGTAATTGTTGGGGTTTGGGGTTTTAGTGTAAATGTAGGGGTTAGGGGGTTTAGTGTAAATGTAGGGGTTAGGGGGTTTAGTGTAAATGTAGGGGTTAGGGGGTTAGTGTAAATGTAGGGGTTAGGGGGTTTAGTGTAAATGTAGGGGTTAGGGGGTTTAGTGTAAATTTAGGGGTTAGGGGGTTTAGTGAAAATTTAGGGGTTAGGGTTAAGTGTAAATGTATAGGGTGGGGTTTAGTGTAAATGTAGGGGTTAGGGGGTTTAGTGTAAATGTAGGGGTTAGGGGGTTTAGTGTTAATGTAGGGGTTAGGGGGTTTAGTGTAAATGTAGGGGTTAGGGGGTTTAGTGTTAATGTAGGGGTTAGGGGGTTTAGTGTAAATGTAGGGGTTAGGGGGTTTAGTGTAATTGTAGGGGTTAGGGGGTTTAGTGTAAATGTAGGGGTTAGGGGTTTAGTGTAAATGTAGGGGTTAGGGGGGTTAGTGTAAATGTAGGGGTGAGGGTGTTAGTGTAAGTGTAGGGGTTTAGGGGGTTTAGTGTAAATGTAGGGGTTAGGGGGGTTTAGTTGTTGATGTAAATGTAGGGGTTAGGGGGTTTAGTGTAAAATGTAGGGGTTGGGGGGTTTTTAGTGTAAATGTTGGGGTTGGGGGGTTTTGTGTAATTGTGGGGGTTCGGGGGTTTTTTGTAAATGTTGGGGTTAGGGGGTTTAGTGTAAATGTAGGGGTTAGGGGGGGTTAGGGGTTTAGTGTAAATGTAGGGGTTAGGGGGTTTAGTGTAAATGTAGGGGTTAGGGGGGGGTTTAGTGTAAATGTAGGGGTTAGGGGGTTTAGTGTAATGTAGGCAGTTTAGGGGGTTTGGGTAAATGTAGGTGTTAGGGGTGTAGAGTTAATTTAGGGGTTAGGGGGTTAGTGGAAATGTAGGGGTTAGGGGGTTTAGTGTAAATGTAGGGGTTTGGGGGTGTGGGGTAAATGTAGGGGTTTGGGGGTTTAGTGTAAATGTAGGGGTTAGGGGGTTTAGTGTAAGTGTAGGGGTTAGGGGGGTTTAGTGTAAATGTAGGGGTTAGGGGGTTTAGTGTAAATGTAGGGGTTAGGGGTTTAGTGTAAATGTAGGGGTTAGGGGGTTTAGTGTAACTGTAGGGGTTAGGGGGGTTTAGTGTAAATGTAGGGGTTAGGGGGTTTAGGTAAAATGAAGGGTTTAGGGTTTAGTGAAAATGTTCGGGGTTAGGGGTTTTAGTGTAAAATGTAGGGGGTAGGGTTTAGTGTAAATGTAGGGGTTAGGGGGTTTAGTGTAAATGTAGGGGTTAGGGGTTTAGTGTAAATGTAGGGGTTAGGGGTTTAGTGTAAATGTAGGGGTTAGGGGGTTTAGTGTAAATGTAGGGGTTGGGGGTTTAGTGTAAATGTAGGGGTTAGGGGGTTAGTTAGTGTAATGTAGGGGTTAGGGGTTTAGTGTAAATGTAGGGGTTAGGGGGTTTAGTGTAAATGTAGGGGTTAGGGGGTTTAGTGTAAATGTAGGGGTTGGGGGTTTAGTGTAAATGTAGGGGTTAGGGGGTTTAGTGTAAATGTAGGGGTTAGGGGATTATTGTAAATGTAGGTGTTAGGGGATTAGTGTAAATGTAGGGGTTAGGGGTTTAGTGTAAATGTAGGGGTTAGGGGTTTAGTGTAAATGTAGGGGTTAGGGGTTAGTGTAAATGTAGGGGTTAGTGGGTTTAGTGTAACTGTAGGGGTTAGGGGTTTAGTGTAAATGTAGGGGTTAGGGGGTGTAGTGTAAATGTAGGGGTTAGGGGGTTTAGTGTAAATGTAGGGGTTAGGGGGTTTAGTGTAAATGTAGGGGTTAGGGGGTTTAGTGTAAATGTAGGGGTTAGGGGTTTAGTGTAGATGTAGGGGTTAGGGGGTTTAGTGTAAATGTAGGGGTTAGGGGTTTAGTGTAAATTGGTTGTATCTGTTCTTCATTGCTCCTCTCAGTGTCTGTATCTCTCTGTCTCTCTGTCTCTGACTCATGCAAAGCCCATTTCCTGATTCTATTTCCTGACGTTTGTGGTATGTCATCCCCTGACATTAAGACACACTGGGGTCACAGAGATAGACACTCACACGCTCTAATCTCACTGTCAGCGCAGAGGCGTGTTCAGGCTGAGGCGAAGTACAGACTGAGCTGATCATCCTCAACGGATACACACCGTCGGAGGACTTGTAATATCAATATACACACGCGCTTTGTCAGAGACCAGCTGCACCCAGAAGGAGCCGACCCCCAGGACCGAACCTGGGTGTGTAGGTGTGACATACTAATGATAAAGTTCCACACTCGACCGCACATGTGCCGTAAGCAGTGACGGGTCTTATCTCTGTACCTGACTGACCCAACACCACCATTACAGACCTCCAGTGAGCAGTGGTGTCCTCCATGAGTCCTCCTGTTAGTGCAGCACCATCGGCAGACGGCTGCACCACGCAGGACTACATGCACACAGACCGTTACCACGACTGTCCTTAACACCACGTCACCGTCACCAAAGACTGCAGTGGTGTCGTACCAGACTGTCATGGAGGGACTCAGAATGGCAGCGGGTCATCTTCAGTGACGAGTCCCGCTTTAGTCTTGGTGGAGACGCCCAACGAATCCGTGTGTGGAGGCACCGTGGTCGGCACAGAGATGAACGGTCTGTGGTCACATGTCCAGAGGGCCTGGTGTCCCTCCACCTCCACCCCTACCGCACCATCTGCAGGAACTGTGTGAGGATGTTCAAGCTGCATGGGATGGATTATCACAGGACACCATCAGGAACCTCTACAGCTCCATACCGAGACGTCTGGCGTGTTGGGTTAGCGAACACGGCGGCCCCACGCCATACTGAGAGACAGACTTCTGTATGTGTAGCTCAATAAATATTGATCATATCAGTCTAAACTGATCTTCCCAACACACCCGCACTCCCACACCTCCTCCTGGGTGCAGCGGTTCTGGTGGTGATGATGAGTGGGTGTGCATTCCTGGTTCAAAGACTGGTCTCTGTCCGACCCTGAGAACTCTGGAGGGCCGGAAGAGGCCAACAACCCGTTTAATCTTATTGCCTGTCCAATCAGTAGCGCTCCGAGCGCTCGCCCGGCTCCAGGTCCCTCCGGCACAAAGGCTATTCATCAAGGCCTTTAATCGAGCCCGTTCATCAAAGCATGCCACCGCGGCGGAACTCTCGCCACACGTTCACTGTCTGCATTAAAATCGATCCGGCTGAAACTTCCGAGCGCTTCCTGATGAATGCAGTCCGAGGTCGCAGCCGAATTCAAAAAAGGTACGGCGGCTGAATCCGGGCATTGTGGCCTCATTGGCATTCATGTGGGCACTGTGCGCATGGATGCTCTCCAAGGTGAGCCTCGCTGCTCGTGGCTTCCTTTCACGCTGGCGTTTGGGAATACTGAGCGCTGCCGGGCGTGCTTGGAAAGCTAGGGCGGTTGATTTCAGCCCCGTACGGCGTTGGGGTTAGCGTTCGGTACGCCCATCAGTCGTTCAATCCATCCCATGCAGCTTGAACATCCTCACACAGCTCCTCCAGATGGTGTGGTAGGGGTGGAGGTGGAGCGACTCCAGGCCTTCTGGACGTGTGACACATGACAACAAACCGCGGTGCAGTGGGTCGCACCGTCGCCTCACATCAAGACAGGGCTGGGTAACCTCACGTTCACGTTCTCACCATGTTTGCGTGGGGGTACTCCAGGTTCCTCCCACAGTCCAACCGGAGACGCTACGTTGCCCCCTCTGGTAAGTGGGTGTGTCCGGTCCTGTGATGGAAAGGAGGCCTGTCCCGGGGTGTTTCCTGCCTACTGCCCGGGTTCCTATCTGCATGGGTTGGCGTAGTAACGACGTGGGTGTCAGGTCTACTATGCCGGTGCCCTGGATTTCGAGTGTGGGTGGAGAGGAGATGGGGGTGCATCTTTTGCCCAACCCCCCAAACAATCGCTCTGCCAGACGTCTTAGCAGTTTGTCGCTTTGCGGCTGTAGGAATCAGACTGAAGCTCGGGGACCTGTATCCTAGCAGATAGGGGATACCCATCATGCACTGCAGGACGCCCAGCTACAATGGCAGGCCTCCAGACCGGTGACATGATGCTCCGTAATGAGCCGACCACGGAAAGGTGCGGGGTCTGAAACCGTTTCCTACCGTCAGCAACTCTGTGCCCCAGATTTTCCAAGAAGAGGAATGGTGGTTAGGGGGCCATTCCGGACGGGACACTGTGATATATGCGGGATTTGGGCCGTGACCAAATCTGGGTTACCCGGGATACGGAAAGGTCGCTTTTCCAAAATTCATCATCAGAAGTTCCCACCTCCACCGAAGCATCGTGTGACACTCAGTGACTCTCAGACGCCTCTGCTAATGACACCGTATCCAGTACGCCTAATTACACAGTTACAGCCACTCAGCTAGCGCCACACCAACACCCAGCGCCAGGGACGAGCTGCGCCGAGGACGTCTCGGAAAGGTCGGGGAGCGTGCGGCGAGGGTGGAGCGAGGGTGGAGCGAGGGTGGAGCGAGGAGGTTAAAGACGGAATGATGATGATGAGTTGACTGCAGTTAAATGGTGCCACGTTAAAGCCAAACCGGCATGTTTATGGAAAATGACAGGAAGCAGAGGAGAGCTGTTAGCAGGACTAGCCTAGCCAGAGTGGCAACAGTAAAGTTTGTGTGGGAGTGTGGGGGTGGTGGATCATGGTCTGGTGTGTGGTGGGTTTCACAGGAGGGGTGGGGTTCAGGGTTTGGGCTTGGACCCTTAGTTCCAGTGAAGGTTGTGGTTTTGGAGTTATGGGGTTGGTACTGTGACTAGCTGTTAGCAGGACTAGCCTAGCCAGAGTACTAACAGTAAGGTTTGGTGGTGGTGAGTGGGGTGGTGTGTGGTAATTATCTGGTGGGGGATAATGTTCTGGTGGGGGATCATGGTCCAAATGGAGTTCAGGGTTTGGGCTTGGACCCTTAGTTCCAGTGAAGGCGGTGGTGTTGGAGTTATGGGGTTTTAACTGTGACTAGCTGTCAGCAAGACTAGCCTAGCCAGAGTACTAACAGTAAAGTTTGTGTGGGAGTGTGGGGGTGGTGGATAATGGTGTGGTGTGTGGTGGGTTTCACAGGAGGGGTGGGGTTCAGGGTTTGGACTCAGATCCTTACTTCCAGTGAAGGTGGTGGTTTTGGAATTATGGAGTTGGTACTGTGACTAGCTGTTAGCAGGACTAGCCTACCTAGAGTACCAACAATAAAGTTTGGTGGTGGTGGGCGGGGTGGGGTGTGGTGGATAATGGTCTGGTGTGTGGTGGGTTTCACAGGAGGGGTGGGGTTCAGGGTTTGGGCTCGGACCCTTAGTTCTAGTGAAGGCGGTGGTGTTGGAGTTATGGGGTTTTAACTGTGACTAGCTGTCAGCAAGACTAGCCTAGCCAGAGTACTAACAGTAAGGTTTGGTGGTGGTGGGCGGTGTGGGGGTGGTGGATAATGGTCTGGTGTGTGGTGGGTTTCACAGGAGGGGTGGGGTTCAGGGTTTGGGCTCGGACCCTTAGTTCCATTGAAGGTGGTGGTTTTGGAATTATGGGGTTGGTACTGTGACTAGCTGTTAGCAGGACTAGCCTAGCCAGAGTACTAACAGTAAGGTTTGGTGGTGGTGGGCGGTGTGGGGGTGGTGGATAATGGTCTGGTGTGTGGTGGGTTTCACAGGAGGGGTGGGGTTCAGGGTTTGGGCTCGGACCCTTAGTTCTAGTGAAGGTGGTGGTTTTGGAATTATGGGCTTGGTACTGTGACTAGCTGTTAGCAGGACTAGCCTAGCCAGAGTACTAACAGTAAGGTTTGGTGGTGGTGAGTGGGGTGGGGTGTGGTAATGGTCTGGTGGGGGATAATGTTCTGGTGGGGGATCATGGTCCGGGTGGAGTTCAGAGTTTGGGCTTGGACCCTTAGTTCTAGTGAAGGTGGTGGTTTTGGAGTTATGGGGTTGGTATTGTGACTAGCTGTTAGCAGGACTAGCCTAGCTAGAGTACTAACAGTAAAGTTTGGTGGTGGTGGGCGGTGGTGGTGTGGTAATGGTCTGGTGGGGGATAATGTTCTGGTGGGGGATCATGGTCCGGGTGGAGTTCAGGGTTTGGGCTTGGACCCTTAGTTCCAGTGAAGGTGGTGGTTTTGGAATTATGAGGTTTGAACTGTGACTAGCTGTTAGCAGGACTAGCCTAGCTAGAGTACCAACAGTAAAGTTTGGTGGTGGTGGGCGGTGTGGTGGTGTGGTAATGGTCTGGTGGGGGATCATGGTCCGGGTGGAGTTCAGGGTTTGGGCTTGGACCCTTAGTTCTAGTGAAGGTGGTGGTTTTGGAGTTATGGGGTTGGTACTGTGACTAGCTGTTTGCAGGACTAGCCTAGCCAGAGTACTAACAGTAAGGTTTGGTGGTGGTGGGCGGTGTGGTGTTGTGGTAATGGTCTGGTGGGTGGATAATGGTCCAGGCGGGGTTCAGGGTTTGGGCTGGAACCCTTGGAGTTATGGGGTTGGTACTCAAACTAGCGGATAGTGGTCCAGTGGGCGTGGTGTTTATGGGCGGTAGCTGGGTTCTTGGTGCTCACGCTGCCACACAGGGGACACAGCAGCACCACATATGAAGACAAAGACTGGACTTGGACGTTTACCTGCGCGGCGAAGGTAGCCTGGGGTTGTCCTTGGTGATGCCCCCCGTAGGACCTACAGCGTTAATAAATAAAGACATCAAATACATACAGCTAATTAATGACACGTCCATCAGCGGTGGGGACTGACTGGGAGGCCGTGATCTAGCCTCCGAGGCACCACCATGCGTCATAGCGGGTTCAATTGGTTTTCATTGTAACCGCAGTGGCACTCGCTAATTAGCGCGCTGCAGAAACTGACTATGATTTAGAATAGCTGCATGCTAATTGATTTCATGCTAATTATTCTAATCTCGTCTCCTGGTAATCGTTAATGGCTCCGCTGAAAGACGCTTCCAGGAGGTGAATTATCAGAATTGGTTAGTGCAGGTCACGATTTCCCCGAGCTTCAGTCCCGAGCATGTGATCTGAACTACACAGGCCTTACCAAAGACACAGCTTCCCTAAAGTTCGGTTTATTAACTATAACTAACTATTACTATTACTAACTATAACTATTAACTAGGGTAGAGTATATTTACCAGGGTATGCAGTAAGTATGCTAATATCAGCTAATTAACATGTATAAAGCTAATACCTATATTTAATGTGTATAAACCTAATACCTATATTTAATGTGTATAAAGCTAATACCTATATGTAATGTATAAAGCTAATACCTATATTTAATGTGTATGAAGCTAATACCTATATGTAATGTATAAAGCTAATACCTTTATTTAATGTGTATAAAGCTAATACCTATATGTAATGTATAAAGACAATACCTATATTTAATGTGTATAAAGCTAATACCTATATTTAATCTATAAAGCTAATACCTATATTTAGTGTATAAAGCTAATACCTATATTTAATGTATAAAGCTAATACCTTTATTTAATATGTATAAACCTAATACCTATATTTAATGTATAAAGCTAACACCTATATTTAATGTATAAAGCTAATACCTATATTTAATGTGTATAAAACTAATACCTAAATGTAATGTATAAAGCTAATACCTATATGTAATGTATAAAGCTAATACCTATATTTAATGTATAAAGCTAATACCTGTATTTAATGTGTATAAAGTTAATACCTATATGTAATGTATAAAGCTAATACCTATATGTAATGTATAAAGCTAATACCTATATTTAATGTATAAAGCTAATACCTGTATTTAATGTGTATAAAGTTAATACCTATATGTAATGTATAAAGCTAATACCTATATGTAATGTATAAAGCTAATACCTATATTTAATGCGTATAAAGCTAATACCTATATTTAATATGTATAAAGCTAATACCTATATTTAATGTGTAAAGCTAATACCTATATTTAATGTATAAAGCTAATACCTTTATTTAATATGTATAAAGCTAATATCTTTATTTAATGCGTATAAAGCTAATACCTATATTTAATATGTATAAAGCTAATACCTATATTTAATGCGTATAAAGCTAATACCTATATTTAATATGTATAAAGCTAATACCTATATTTAATGCGTATAAAGCTAATACCTATATTTAATATATATAAAGCTAATACCTATATTTAATATGTATAAAGCTAATACCTATATTTAATGTGTAAAGCTAATACCTATATTTAATGTATAAAGCTAATACCTATATTTAATATGTGTAAAGCTAATACCTATATTTAATGTGTATAAAGCTAATACCTATATTTAATGTAAAAAGCTAATACCTTTATTAAATGTATAAAGCTAATACCTATATTTAATGTGTATAAAGCTAATACCTATATTTAATGCGTATAAAGCTAATACCTATATTTAATGTAAAAAGCTAATACCTATATTTAATGCATATAAAGCTAATACCTATAAGTAATGTATAAAGCTAATACCTATATTTAATGTGTATAAAGCTAATACCTATGTTTAATGTATAAAGCTAATACCTATATTTAATATGTATAAAGCTAATACCTATATTTAATGTGTATAAAGCTAATACCTATATTTAATGTATAAACCTAATACCTATGTGTAATGTGTATAAAGCTAATACCTATATTTAATCTATAAAGCTAATACCTATATTTAATGTATAAAGCTAATACCTATATTTAATGTGTATAAAGCTAATACCTATATTTAATGTATAAAGCTAATACCTATATGTAATGTATAAGGCTAATACCTATATGTAATGTATAAAGCTAATACCTATATGTAATGTATAAAGTTAATAGCTATATGTAATGTATAAAGCTAATACCTATATGTAATGTATAAAGCTAATACCTATATTTAATGTATAAAGCTAATACCTGTATTTAATGTGTATAAAGTTAATACCTATATGTAATGTATAAAGCTAATACCTATATGTAATGTATAAAGCTAATACCTATATTTAATGTGTATAAAGCTAATACCTATATTTAATGCGTATAAAGCTAATACCTATATTTAATATGTATAAAGTTAATACCTATATTTAATGTATAAAGCTAATACCTATATTTAATATGTATAAAGTTAATACCTATATTTAATGTTTAAAGCTAATACCTATATGTAATGTATAATGTTAATAGCTGTATGTAATGTATAGGGCTAATACCTATATGTAATGTATAAAGTTAATAGCTATATGTAATGTATAGGGCTAATACCTATATGTAATGTATAAAGTTAATAGCTATATGTAATGTATAAAGCTAATACCGTATATTACTCTAGCCTAATACCCAGGTAAGCAGTGCGTATCTTATAGTGCACTAGAACCTAGCGGGTGTACTCCAGGGTACTTCCTGCTCTTGGGTGTACTAAGGGTTCTCCGTGTACTCCACAGGGTAACCGAGTATACTACAGTAGAACCGCGGTTCCGATTCTGCATCCGGTAGGGAAGGTGGTAGTCCCGAGACCATGAAATGGTGTGGAAGGCCATGGCATCACCTCCTGCTTCCCGTCGCTTCTCCTTTAGCCTCCATCACGGCGCGGCCGAATCAACAGACATTGTTCCGGTTCCAGGCGCGGAAATCATCAGCATTGTTCCCTCATTCCTGTAACTCCTGTAATTACTCCGAGAGGTTAAGTATTCGGCTTTTACGCTTGAAAGATGTCAGTCTCAGTAACGAGCTGGAAGAATCTTAATTGCAGTCGTCAGAGTGCGGAATGTTCAGGCTGGAAATATTCCGAGCCTGAATATTCCGAGCCCCTAATTACAGCCTTTCAGAGGGTCTCACGTGGTAAAGATAAAAAAAGACACGTCAGAGTATTTACCAGGGGCGACCGGAGAGCCGTCGTGCGGTCCACACCGAGGAGCGGAAGTACAGGAGACTGTTAGTGGAACCTAAACACTTTATTCAGTGTGTTGGGCTGAATCGCCGAGTTCCGCAGGGAGGTGTGTGCTATGCAGGGAGCAGGGAGGTGTAGTGTGCTATGCCGGGAGCAGGGAGGTGTAGTGTGCTATGCAGGGAGCAGGGAGGTGTAGTGTGCTATGCAGGGAGCAGGGAGGTGTAGTGTGCTATGCAGGGAGCAGGGAGGTGTAGCGCACCATTCAGGGAGCAGGGAGGTGTAGTGTGCTATGCAGGGAGGTGTGTGCTATGCAGGGAGCAGGGAGGTGTAGCGCACCATGCAGGGAGAAGGGAGGTGTAGTGTGCTATGCAGGGAGCAGGGAGGTATGCAGGGCGGTGTGTGCTATGCAGGGAGCCGGGGGGTCTAGGGTGCTATACGGGGAGGTGTGTGCTATGCAGGGAGCAGGGAGGTGTAGCGCGCTATGCAGGGAGCAGGGAGGTGTAGCGCACCATGCAGGGAGCAGGGAGGTGTAGCGCACCATGCAGGGAGCAGGGAGGTGTAGTGTGCTATGCAGGGAGGTGTGTGCTATGCAGGGAGCAGGGAGGTGTGTGCTATGCAGGGAGCAGGGAGGTGTAGCGCACCATGCAGGGAGCAGGGAGGTGTGTGCTATGCAGGGAGCAGGGAGGTGTGTGCTATGCAGGGAGCAGGGAGGTGTGTGCTATGCAGGGAGCAGGGAGGTGTAGCGCACCATGCAGGGAGCAGGGAGGTGTGTGCTATGCAGGGAGCAGGGAGGTGTAGTGTGCTACGCAGGGAGCAGGGAGGTGTAGTGTGCTATGCAGGGAGCAGGGAGGTGTAGTGTGCTATGCAGGGAGCAGGGAGGTGTGTGCTATGCAGGGAGCAGGGAGGTGTAGCGCACCATGCAGGGAGCAGGGAGGTGTGTGCTATGCAGGGAGCAGGGAGGTGTGTGCTATGCAGGGAGCAGGGAGGTGTGTGCTATGCAGGGAGCAGGGAGGTGTGTGCTATGCAGGGAGCAGGGAGGTGTAGTGTGCTATGCAGGGAGGTGTGTGCTATGCAGGGAGCAGGGAGGTGTGTGCTATGCAGGGAGCAGGGAGGCGCAGGGACTCCCTGGGTTCGGACGCCTCTGGGTGGCTGGCACGTCTTCCTGTTTCCATCGTAGTGGTGGTGGACCATGTGACTCTGTATGACCTCAGCTCCAGCGCGGTGCTGACTGGTTAGCGATCCTGCTAGGTGAAACGGAACCAGAACCCTCTGACTGCTAACCCACCCCGGCACACACGCAGAGGGGTAAGGTCAGACCCCCTCCCTGCCGGCCCCCACTCAGAGATTACCGTTTAACCTCCTGACCGCTGCTGTGTGTGCACGTCCGCCTGTAATGGCCGTGACCTTTCAGCCTCACAGCCTGGCTAATCGGTTCCGCACGTTCTACCACAATCAGCCTCACCTGATAACCCTACACATATATATAGCCTAGGACACGTTCTACAGCAGGCAGGCGCAGCCAGGGCGCTGCATTACGGAGGAGCACCACCCTGGCTTCACCCTGACCTGAGCAGGACGAGCCTGTGTCCCGCCGAGCCATGTCCTCTCTCTGCAGCACTGACTCTCAAGGCACTGACTCAGAAAGAAGTCATGATCTAAAGCTCTGGAATATTAGCGACTCGCTACCCCGTTAGCATTAGCTCTGTTTGACGAGTTCACTGGATTACTCTTCGTCCAGGTCAGCACTCCACACTACGTCAGCACTCAGCCTTCGAGCTGCCAGTCTGTTCAGTAACCGAGCTAGCTGCTCCAATACCCGCCGTGTCCTTGCCCAACACAGCGCTAACGGGCCTCGTTAGGCTCTTGTCTATGTTTGGGATACTCGTTCTCCTGTTCCGCTCCTTTACAAGGAGAAGTAGGCCACCTTGAAAGCCTTGAATGAACGAATGAGAAGAAATGAACAATGAACATAAACACGAGTCACATCCCAGACCGGACTCGCCTCCAGCCGCCTCCAAAACAGCTCTGGAGGACGGTATAACCCCCAGGACCTCAGGACGTTCTCCGGTTCCAGCTGTAAGCGTGCTTGTGAGACGCCGGGGTCCGAATGGCAGGCTGGTGTTCTTCTTCTGGAAGGTGCAGAGGTGCGGAGAAGGTCTATATGGACTAACCAAGTGTAGAAGAGATGTTCAGCCCCCTGCTGGTGGACATCAGGACTGCAGGTAGGACTACTTGGACAGCCTGGTTCTGCACTCTCCAGAAAGCCCACTCCACCAGTCGCACCAACACTCCTAGTACTGCAACGCAACATGGAGAGCTTCGAGCAGGAAATCCACCCGAGCTTTTGGGTGGGGTGTGTGGGGACACGGCATCCACACACTTCCAGAGGACACAGTAGATGCTGCAGAAGTTAGTGTTGGTGTTGATTGTATACGGGGTAAAAGGGCTGCGTTGGCCGGGAATCGAACCCGGGTCAACTGCTTGGAAGGCAGCTATGCTAACCACTATACCACCAACGCTGGAGAACCTCTGGAGCAGAGAGGTCCTACAGGCCTGCTGCATTCCACACACCCTCACTACCTCTGGATACAGACTCTCTACACTGTACCTCCCTCTAGAGGCTGATCCAGGTACTGCACCGACCCCCGTAACACCAGAGCTACTGATCCAGTGCTGGAGGACTGAATGGGACCCAGAAGATCCATGCTGATCCCGGTACTGCACTGATTCAGCACTGCTGTAAAACAGCTGGCTTCATGCAGGTGAAGGTCAGGTCTGCGGGTGAAGGTCACGTCTGCTGGTGAAGGTCATGCCTGCTGGTGAAGGTCAGCTCAGACTTCAAGCCCTTCTGAAGTAAATGCATGTTGGTGATATAACGTGTGGGATCCAGGCCAGATCCAGGCCACTCAGCTGCTCGTCTGGACAGGTTGGAACAGGCCATCCTGAAAGAGCGACCAGCCAAAATGAATGAGAGGGGATGTAGTACCATCCCGGAATGGAGATCCAAGATGCTACTCGTCTTCCAAAACAGAGGGAGCACACAGGACCTGTGAGGTAAGGACGCTAGACCCACACTGTCCTACAGTCACCACCCAGAGACGGACAGGCATGTCCAAAATGTCAAAGGTCAATGTAAAGAGATGATCCCTGGAGCAGGTCTGGGCCAGTGGGTAACACCTCCGCCTCCCATCCTGTAGGCCGGGATACAGTCGTCTACCTGGGCAGGCCCCCTACGCTGTACCAGTCCGAGTCCAGAAACGGTGATCAGCTTCCTGGGATATGAGGACAGGCAGCCTATCCGAAGACCCTCGGTACTCTCCGTCCTCAGTTCCACCCCGGTGAGGATTCCAGATCCGGGTCCCCTGTAGGCTCCATCACTACTGGACCTGCATCTGTAGACACCTCAGCATGAGAGGTCTGAAACACACCTTGGGGGTAGCACACATTCCACAGTGGCGGTACCACCCGCCCTACACCCCCGCGTGAGCTTGCACATCCGCCCTCCTCACAGTCTCTACACAGCAGGGGTGCTGAGTAAACACACATCCTACAGGGACGTGCCAAAACTAACACTGGAAGGTGGGACTGCACAGTGAAACACGCTCCCGTCAAAGAACGTCCAAGCTTGGGGTTGATTGTATACGGGGTAAAAGTGCTGCGTTGGCCGGGAATCGAACCCGGGTCAACTGCTTGGAAGGCAGCTATGCTAACCACTATACCACCAACGCTGGAGAACATCTGGAGCAGAGAGGTCCTACAGGCCTGCTGCATTCCACACACCCTCACTAACTCTGGATACAGACTCTCTACACTGTACCTCCCTCTAGAGGCTGATCCAGGTACTGCACCGACCCCCGTAACACCAAGGCTACTGATCCAGTGCTGGAGGACTGAATGGGACCCTCGTACAGCAGCTTCCGGACCTTCTGAGGTTCCTTCATGGTTCAGTCGGAGGGATGGACGGACGGTAACAGGAAGGTTCACTGTTCCTGTGTACTCACGTCCAAAGTCGAGTGTTTACAGGTGTGTAGAGATTGTGTTGGTGTTGATTGTATACGGGGTAAAAGTGCTGCGTTGGCCGGGAATCGAACCCGGGTCAACTGCTTGGAAGGCAGCTATGCTAACCACTATACCACCAACGCTGGAGAACATCTGGAGCAGAGAGGTCCTACAGGCCTGCTGCATTCCACACACCCTCACTACCTCTGGATACAGACCCGCTACACTGTACCTCCCTCTAGAGGCTGATCCAGGTACTGCACTGAGTTGGCAGCAGTTTAACTTTAGACACTCCAGACTCCACAACAGGGGAACGGCTATGGAGAGCTGGGTGATGTTTGCTTCATACCCATAAGCTTCCAGAGAATGTGCTCAGAAATGGACGAAGTGAGCACATAGTACAAACAGAAGGCTCGGTCTATATGGCATTTGTGTTTAACGTTGGGCATAGGAGAGCATGAAATGTATTGATTTTTTAATTATCAGTTATTTTTTAATGTATTATTATTAATTTTACTATGCATTCCTGCATGATGGTTATTTTGTGAAAATAAATAAATAAATAAATAACCGGGGCTGAATCCCAAATGGCTCCCTGCTCACTATATAGTGCACTCCGTAGGTAGTGAATCTGTGACTTTTCCGCTCAAACAGCTCGGTAAATGTTAGACAGTATAAACTGTCTGAGTATGAACAGCTTCTCCTGGACTCTTATTCTACATCATATGGGTGTAGAAGCTCTTTACTCCATCGCTAGCTCCCTGAGAAGGGCCCTAGTCCGGATTCAGTCCTGATTACTCAGCGGCTCCCCGGAACTTCCGCCTGCTTTTCCGCTCCCACTGTCCTTCAAAATAAGAGTCCCGGAACAGCTACGAGCACAGTGGCTGAGAAACACACTCTAATAAAATGTAAACCTGCGCTTTTGTTAAAATCATAATATTGATATAAAAATACCTCACGTGACCTTTTAATGAGGTTTAGTGTGCTTTACTCTGCCTCGTCTATTTTCACATTTTTGTGAAATGTTTGGATGTATGAATCAATAAGACGAATATTTATTATTATCATTATTATTTAAATATATGTGTTATGAATTAGTATAATAGTATTAATATAATTGTTATTGTTATAAAAACTTGTGTATTATTATTTTTTAATTATTTAAGTCTGGTGAATGGTGAATCGCGTTGCTGCCGCGTTGGCTTTGTGCACGTCAGCTCAGGCTGGTGACGTAGCAACATCCGTGTTGTCTGGGAAACATGGCGGAAGCTGAGGACGTAAATAAACCTCTGGTAAGAAACAAACGCGCTTATTAAATATCTGGATCTGATAGAGTGTTCTAGAAGTCGGCTTTGTTCGGGTACAGGTGTTGGGGGAGAGCGTTCCGTCCAAACGGAGGCCGCCTCTGGTTCGAATTATCCGTTCCACCTTAAATAGTGCAGCAGCCGGAGGCGCCAGAGTGGACCTGCTGTCCTATTTAAGGTGGAACGGAACATATTTTACCAGTGTGCCCTGGCTAATCTGGATCCAGTTCAACAAAACTTTTTAACAAAGCTGGTCTAGCTAAACTCAAGCTCTTGTCTGGACATGGTACTGTTCTGGTTCTAGATCTAGAAAGAAACAAAACATTTTCACTAAGCTAATCTGGATCCAGTTCTTGTTTGGGCTTGGATTTGGTCTGGTTCTAGATTTAGAATGCAACGGAACCTTTTCACTAAGATGGTCTGACTAACTTCCGGTTCTCATCTGGATTTAATTCTGGATCATTCTATCAAAGCTGTTCTGTCTAATCTAGATGCAGTTATTGTGTGAACTTGGATCTGGTCTGGTTCTAGATCTAGAAGGCCTGGCTCTCCAACAGAACAGAACCTTTTCACAGAGCTGTCCAGCTAACCTGGATCCTGGATTTCTTGGGTTCTGGATCTGGGTTAGAATCTGGTCTGCTTTAGATCTAGAACATTTTACAAAGCTGGTCTGACTAATCTGGATCAAGTTCCTGTCAGATTCCGGTGTGGTTCTAGATCTAGAAGAACAGTAAACAGTCCTAACCTCTTCACAAGCCAGCCATCTAAGTGTTCTGCATATCGGGGGTTCTAGTACTGAGTCCTCTCAAATCCTGAGGGTGTTCTTTGTAGGTGTTGCAAGAACCTAACAAGTAGAACACTGAAACGACATTGGCGGAAGTCCTACTCTGGGAATAAAGCCATTGTGTCCGCCTTCATTCCCACTGTGTCCCCCTTCATTCCCACTGTGTCCCCCTTCATTCCCCCTGTGTCCCCCTTCATTCCCACTGTGCTCCCCTGGGTCCCCCTTCATTCCCACTGTGCTCCCCTGGGTCCCCCTTTATTCTCTTGTTCCCCGCCGTTTTCCCCCCCCCCCCCCCGTGTCCCCCCCCCCATGTTTCCGCTGTGCTCCTGCTGTGCCCCCCCCGTGTTCCCCAGACCCTGATTAACATCATGCTGTGCTATGCTGGGTGTTCAGTTTGCAGGGTTGTCGGATGTGTCGATCGCGGAGGACATTCCGGTGGAGGGGGACATTGCGGTGCCGCTGAGGTCCCGGAGCGCAGACGATGAGATATCGACCCTAGACGAGCCGGTAAAGGACACCATAGTAAGTGTTCCATCAGGCCCTCAACACCATCCGACCTGCACACGTTCCGTCTCAACTCTGGAGTACTCCACACTCCTCTGGTTCCGATGTTCTTCACAGTGGTGGTGGGGTTGGGAACCAGGGGACGTCTGGTTACCTTCACCACCACTGGGACCGGTTCTGACCGTGTGTACTCGAGACCTGACGTGTGCGGTGCTGTCTCTCCTGTGTGTGTGTCGTATGTGATGTAGTTGAGGGATCTGAAGGCGGTGGGGCAGAAGTTTGTCCACGTCCTGTATCCGAAGAAAAGCTCCACCCTGCTCCGAGACTGTGAGTATATTGATCATCAGTGATGGACGATCGATCTATACATGTCTGGATTGGAAGTGGTGATCATAGGGGTCCAAGCACGTCCCCCTGGGAATACTGCTGCGTGCGTTTACTGTTCATGAGTCTGCAAGTTGATCAGTTAATCTGATTAGTCATCCTTAACCTTTGACCTTTCACCAGACTTCTTGTGTGTTTGTGTTTGTAGGGGATTTATGGGGACCCCTGCTGCTGTGTGTTACCCTGGCACTGTGAGTGACTCGCCCAGAAGAACAGTAGTTCATTAAAATGACCAGCTGATAATGGTGAACATACGGAGAAGCTGCGTGTGGCCTGGAGAGTTTCACTGTGTGTGTGTGTGTGTGTGTGTGTGTGTGTGTGTGTGTCCGCACCTTTGTGTGTGGTAGGATGCTGCAGGGTGGATCGGCTGACAGTAAGGATGACGGAGGGCCACAGTTTGCTGAGGTTTTCGTCATCATCTGGTTCGGCTCCATCATCATCACCCTCAACTCCAAACTGCTGGGCGGGACCATGTGAGTATTCTGACCAATCAGAAACAGCCGTGGTAATAACTCATCACATCACTGCACCACTGACCAATCAGATCCCCCCACATCACTGCATCACTGACCAATCAGATCCCCACATATCACTGCATCACTGACCAATGAGATCCCCACACATCACTGCACCACTGACCAATCAGATCCCCCCACATCACTGCACCACTGACCAATCAGATCCCCCCACATCACTGCATCACTGACCAATTAGATCCCCACACATCACTGCATCACTGACAATCAGATTCCCCCCACACCACTGAATCACTGACCAATCAGATCCCTCCCATGTCACTTTATCACTGACCAATGAGATCCCCACACATCACTGCACCACTGACCAATCAGATCCACCATGTCACTGCACCACTGACCAATCAGATCCACCATGTCACTGCACCACTGACCAATCAGATCCCCCATGTCACTGCACCACTGATCAGTTAGATCTCCCCACATCACTGCACCACTGACCAATCAGATCCACCATGTCACTGTATCACTGACCAATCAGATCCCCCCCACATCATGGCACCACTGACCAATGAGATCCACCATGTCACTGCATCACTGATCAGTTAGATCCCCCCACATCACTGCACTACTGACCAATGTGATCCCCACACATCACTGCACCACTGACCAATGAGATCCCCACACATCACTGCACAACTGACCAATCAAATCCCCCCACATCACTGCACCACTGTCCAATCAGATCCACCATGTCACTGCACCACTGACCAATCAGTTCCCCCCCACATCACTGCACCACTGACCAATCAGATCCACCATGTCACTGCACCACTGACCAATCAGATACCCACACATCACTGCCCCACTGACCAATGAGATCCCCCATGTCACTGCATCACTGATCAGTTAGATCCCCACACATCACTGCCCCACTGACCAATGAGATCCCCCATGTCACTGCATCACTGATCAGTTAGATCCCCACACATCACTGCCCCACTGACCAATGAGATCCCCCATGTCACTGCATCACTGATCAGTTAGATCCCCACACATCACTGCACCACTGACCAATCAGATCCCCCATATCACTGCATCACTGACCCGTCAAATTTACCCAGCATCCAATCAGATGCCCAGATTGGATGCAGGGTCAGTTGTGTGGTCCGGTGGTGGTGGTCTGTCCCTGAGCGGTGGTGCGCTGCACACAGCGCCATCTAGTGTGTAGACCAGTGAACCTGCCTGTGCAGCTGCTGATAAGGTGCTCTGTGTGCAGATCGTTCTTCCAGAGCCTGTGTGTGTTGGGGTACTGCATCCTCCCGCTGACCGTGGCCATGCTGGTGTGTCGGCTCGTGCTCCTCGGGCCGATGGGGTGGGTCAGTTTCGCCATCCGGCTGGTTGTGGTCACCGCGTCCTTTGGGTGGTCGACGTTCGGTACGGACACGCTCACGCCCACACTTCATGTACATATAGGACATTCACCCAGGAGGAGGTGTGGGGTTGCGGATCGTTGCACCACACACAAGAAGTTTGGGCACCCTGCTTTTACCCCCTGTACGAGGATGGTGCTGCTTCTGACGTAGTTCCTCGCTTCACCACTTGATGGCACTGCAGTGCCGTACAGCCTCTTTCCTCCTGATCTCTCTGCTTCATTAGGCTGGGAGTGAATTGCGGCCCCCTGACGGCGCTCTCTCCTTTATTGAGTGGGGGCCAAACAGCGGTGTGTTTTTGAGAGTGGTGAGGGGCCGATATTGGATTGACCCCGCTAATCCACTGGTAGATCTAAGCCCCCGCGGTGGTAAACGTGAACAGCATCTCGGACACACCTGGCCGCTTATTAGTCAGACCTAGAGTTCTACACTGAACCAAAACGGCGCATCACACCAGAACAGCTTCACGGCTTCCACAGGCAAACGTGGGGGGGGGGGTGTAGCTTTGGGCTACGAGCTAACAGGAAGTGAAAACATGTTCCCCACAGGTTAGCATATCACCAGCTGGTTAGCTAGCTGACCACCAGAGTTCTAATTCAAGCCTGTGATATTAATGATGGAGCTGTTTAGCATGTTGGCTAACCGTTAGCCTGTTAGCTATCTGACCAGCAGAGTTCTAATTCAAGCCTGCCATATTAATGATGGACCTGTTTAGCATGTTGGCTAACTTTTAGCCTGTTAGCTCTCTGACCAGCTAAGTTATCTAATTTAAGCCTGCCATATTAATGATTTAGCTGTTTAGCATGTTGGCTAACTTTTAGCGTCTTAGCTATCTGACCAGCTGAGTTATCTAATTTAAGCCTGCCATATTAATGATGGAGCTGATTAGCATGTTGGCTAACTTTTAGCCTGTTAGCTATCTGACCAGCTAAGTTATCTAATTTAAGCCTGCCATATTAATGATGGAGCTGATTAGCATGTTGGCTAACTTTTAGCCTGTTAGCTATCTGACCAGCTAAGTTATCTAATTTAAGCCTGTGATATTAATGATGGAGCTGATTAGCATGTTGGCTAACCTTTAGCCTGTTAGCTATCTGACCAGCTAAGTTATCTAATTTAAGCCTGCCATATTAATGATGGAGCTGATTAGCATGTTGGCTAACTTTTAGCCTGTTAGCTATCTGACCAGCTAAGTTATCTAATTTAAGCCTGCCATATTAATGATGGAGCTGATTAGCATGTTGGCTAACTTTTAGCCTGTTAGCTATCTGACCAGCTAAGTTATCTAATTTAAGCCTGCCATATTAATGATGGAGCTGATTAGCATGTTGGCTAACTTTTAGCCTGTTAGCTATCTGACCAGCTAAGTTATCTAATTTAAGCCTGCCATATTAATGATGGAGCTGATTAGCATGTTGGCTAACTTTTAGCCTGTTAGCTATCTGACCAGCTAAGTTATCTAATTTAAGCCTGCCATATTAATGATGGACCTGTTTAGCATGTTGGCTAACTTTTAGCCTGTTAGCTATCTGACCAGCTAAGTTATCTAATTTAAGCCTGCCATATTAATGATGGAGCTGATTAGCATGTTGGCTAACTTTTAGCCTGTTAGCTATCTGACCAGCTGAGTTATTTAAGCCTGCCATATTAATGATGGAGCTGATTAGCATGTTGGCTAACTTTTAGCCTGTTAGCTATCTGACCAGCTAAGTTATCTAATTTAAGCCTGCCATATTAATGATGGAGCTGTTTAGCATGTTGGCTAACTTTTAGCCTGTTAGCTATCTGACCAGCTAAGTTATCTAATTTAAGCCTGCCATATTAATGATAGAGCTGATTAGCATGTTGGCTAACTTTTAGCCTGTTAGCTATCTGACCAGCTAAGTTATCTAATTTAAGCCTGCCATATTAATGATGTAGCTGATTAGCATGTTGGCTAACATTTAGCCTGTTAGCTATCTGACCAGCTAAGTTATCTAATTTAAGCCTGCCATATTAAAGATGGAGCTGTTTAGCATGTTGGCTAACTTTTAGCCTGTTAGCTATCTGACCAGCTAAGTTATCTAATTTAAGCCTGCCATATTAATGATGGAGCTGATTAGCATGTTGGCTAACTTTTAGCCTGTTAGCTATCTGACCAGCTAAGTTATCTAATTTAAGCCTGCCATATTAATGATGGACCTGTTTAGCATGTTGGCTAACTTTTAGCCTGTTAGCTATCTGACCAGCTAAGTTATCTAATTTAAGCCTGCCATATTAATGATGGAGCTGATTAGCATGTTGGCTAACTTTTAGCCTGTTAGCTATCTGACCAGCTAAGTTATCTAATTTAAGCCTGCCATATTAATGATGGAGCTGATTAGCATGTTGGCTAACTTTTAGCCTGTTAGCTATCTGACCAGCTAAGTTATCTAATTTAAGCCTGCCATATTAATGATGTAGCTGATTAGCATGTTGGCTAACTTTTAGCCTGTTAGCTATCTGACCAGCTAAGTTATCTAATTTAAGCCTGCCATATTAATGATGAAACTGATTAGCATGTTGGCTAACTTTTAGCCTGTTAGCTATCTGACCAGCTAAGTTATCTAATTTAAGCCTGCCATATTAATGATGGAGCTGATTAGCATGTTGGCTAACTTTTAGCCTGTTAGCTATCTGACCAGCTAAGTTATCTAATTTAAGCCTGCCATATTAATGATGGAGCTGTTTAGCATGTTGGCTAACTTTTAGCCTGTTAGCTATCTGACCAGCTAAGTTATCTAATTTAAGCCTGCCATATTAATGATGTAGCTGTTTAGCATGTTGGCTAACTTTTAGCTTGTTAGCTATCTGACCAGCTAAGTTATCTAATTTAAGCCTGCCATATTAAGGATTTAGCTGTTTAGCATGTTGGCTAACTTTTAGCCTGTTAGCTATCTGACCAGCTAAGTTATCTAATTTAAGCCTGTGATATTAATGATGGACCTGTTTAGCATGTTGGCTAACTTTTAGCCTGTTAGCTATCTGACCGTCTGAGTTATCTAATTTAAGCCTGCCATATTAATGATGGAGCTGGTTAGCATGTTGGCTAACTTTTAGCCTGTTAGCTCTCTGACCAGCTAAGTTATCTAATTTATGCCTGTGATATTAATGATGGAGCTGATTAGCATGTTGGCTAACTTTTAGCCTGTTAGCTATCTGACCAGCTGAGTTATTTAAGCCTGCCATATTAATGATGTAGCTGTTTAGCATGTTGGCTAACCTTTAGCCTGTTAGCTATCTGACCAGCTAAGTTATCTAATTTAAGCCTGTGATATTAATGATGGAGCTAATTAGCATGTTGGCTAACTTTTAGCCTGTTAGCTATCTGACCAGCTAAGTTATCTAATTTAAGCCTACCATATTAATGATGGAGCTGATTAGCATGTTGGCTAACCGTTAGCCCTTTAGCTAGCCGACGAGCCGAACTAAACTCATTGTTTTGTTTCTCCTTCCCTCAGCCTCCACGGCGTTCCTAGCTGACAGCCAGCCCCCCAATCGGAAAGCCCTGGTGGTCTACCCCGTGTTCCTCTTCTACTTCGTGATTGGCTGGATGATCTTGACCTTTTCTCCCTCTAATTAACTATCCCAGCCAATCGGCAAACAGGACATAAGCTGAGGCTCCAGCAGGCCGGGTCGGAGCCAGGCTGTGATTGGTCGGGCTGACTTTGGGATCCAGAAGGGAAGGAGGCGACCTGCCTCCCGTTCCCCACCAGTCTTTCTTACACCTCTCCCTCATCCCTCGTTCTTTTGGGGGTCAGGAAGGAAAAGGGGAGACGCCGAACCGAAACGTAGTTTGATTCTCGGTGTAGGCGCCAGTCGTCATGGTTACACCTTCATGCTAATCATTAGAGCTGACTAATCCTGTATACTCAGAGCCGCTGGAGCAGAACCTCGTATCTCCTCTCTTAATGGAAGTCAATGGAACCAGACGTCTAAAGAAGTCGTTCGGGGGGAGAGGAGGAGATGGGAGGTTTTACTCGGACTGGGGTGGTCTACGTGTGTGTGGGTGTGTGTGTGGGTGTGGTCTGTGCCATAGTAATGAGGTATATGAACACTGTATAGAGGTAGAGAGTCCTGTATCAAAGCCACACCATGCGACTCTGAATGTAAGCCTGATCCGTCAGTGGTTCTGTAGGACGGTGGTTCTGTAGGACGGTGGTTCTGTAGGACGGTGGTTCTGTGTGTCGTTATGGGTTTATAAAGACTTGGGCCTAATCACGTGTAAAATTGTTCATCTATTAAAGTGTTATAAACATGTTAATAACACGAGTGTGTGTGTATATATGTGACCTTTGACCCCTGGGCCAGAGCTGAGGACGACTGACGTTGTACCACATGGGAGAGCTTCACCGATGTCAAGGTTGGCCTACACCCTAAGACCAGAGGACTGTCCCCGCCCCCCGACCCCCGCCACTCTTACGTTAGACGATCTCTGTAGGAATTGTCCAGAGGTCAAAGGTCACCAAACAAGGAACAGCACTGACGAAACGGCGTAGGAATTGTCCAGAGGTCAAAGGTCACCAAACAAAGAACAGCACTGACGAAACGGCGCTGCCTTATTGACGTCAGGTCACCTGCCTGCACAGTGCCTTGTTGACAACTGGGGTCCATGGCTTCATGGGGTCTGCACCACACACGGTACCGGGACTCATCAGGGCCTCTGGGGTCCAGTTAGTACCGCTGTGTCCGGTGTCTTCCGCACCCGTATCCCATGGAAGCTAAACAGCGCTGCGCCGGCCTGCGGTATATGCACACTGACGGTTCTATCCAGACGCCGTCGGTCACCATCGTTAAGCACCGTAGGCGACCACTGTACTGTCCAGGGCTGATTAGCATGTTGGCTAACTTTTAGCCTGTTAGCTATCTGACCAGCTAAGTTATCTAATTCAAGCCTGCCATATTAATGATGGAGCTGATTAGCATGTTGGCTAACTTTTAGCCTGTTAGCTATCTGACCAGCTAAGTTATCTAATTCAAGCCTGTGATATTAATGATGAAACTGTTTAGCATGTTGGCTAACCTTTAGCCTGTTAGCTATCTGACCAGCTTCAGTTATTTAAGTCACTCATTAATGATGGGGCTGTTTTAGGGTGATGGTGCTGTCCTGATGTTTCCGGTACACCTTTAGCCTGGTATCCCATGGAAGCTAAATGTCGCCGGCCTGACCAGCTAACAGGGAACGGTTTATCCAACATCCGTCGGTCACGCGGCTGTTTAAGCCTCGCCATATTAATGTTTTCTGGAGCAGGGCTGATTAGCATGTTGGCTAACTTTTAGCCTGTTAGCTATCTGACCCGCTAAGTTATCTAATTCAAGCCTGCCATATTAATGATGGAGCTGATTAGCATGTTGGCTAACTTTTAGCCTGTTAGCTATCTGACCCGCTAAGTTATCTAATTCAAGCCTGCCATATTAATGATGGAGCTGATTAGCATGTTGGCTAACTTTTAGCCTGTTAGCTATCTGACCAGCTGAGTTATTTAAGTCTGTGATATTAATGATGGAGCTGTTTAGGGTGGTGGTGCTGTCTCTGAGGTATTCCTGGTACGTGCGTGACTCTGGTAACGGTGGAATTTTAAATGTATAACTTTTTAAGACTTTAGGTGAGTAATTGAGCAGGGAACGGTGATTAGAACATCCGGCGCTAACGCGGCTGTAGGTAAAAGCTCGACGGTAGCTGTTTCTGAGAATGGGATGATAGCAGGTTCCGTGCCTGTATTACCGTAATCACAGGGTCCTGAAAAACACGGCTGCCTCATCTCCCTCACGGTGCTGTCCTGTTGGGCTGGGCTGCGGCTTCCCGTTTTGTTTCCCGAAGAGTGACGGTGTTGTGGGCGCTGTCCTCCCCCGCTGTGTTAAAAGCATTATTTTCTCCTCCAGCTCCACTTTTATCTCCACTCCTGCATCCCGCGGGTCATTACAATGATTTAGGCCTTTGTTCCTCCCTCCTTCTCTTCATCCACACCTGCAGGGACGTCCTGCACATCGGGTATCCGCACACATTTCAGCCCGCACTTCGCGATAACAGCAAATTAGTTCATTTGCCGTAACCATGGGTCTCGCTCGCACGGGAGCGGCCCCTCCCTCTCGGAAAAGTTTGGAATCACAGACTGGAAAAAGAAAAAAAGAAGAAAGGAAGAAAGGACTGCCTTAAAAGAGGCACTGAGAGGCTGGGGCCAGGGAGGTGTGGTGACTTACCAAGGGACGTCCAGAACAGCCAAAGAGTTAAGGCAGCCCGGTAACGTCTGTCGATGGCGGCAGCTGAGCTGGCTTGGGGGGTATATAGGGTGAGTGGTAGGCCGTATATCTGGGTAGACCCCCGTACATGCTGATTGTCCTCCCTGGGGTGGACGGGATCTTCCAGCAAGACTCCTGTGTACACCTGTAGTGGGTAGCACTCACCTAGGGTGAGGCTGTGTAAACCACAGGCCATCGAATCTGGTACAGCGTCATGGGGGCTTCTACCTGAAGCTCTCGACCAATCAGAACACTCCTCACTGCCCTCAGAGTGGCCGCTGTAGCCCTTTCAGACTTCTCGAGAGGCGGCCAGCTTTCAAACCTCTCGTTTGAAGACCGCTTGAAGGCTGCGTCCATTTGAAGTGTCCTGGCTTTGAGCCAGCTGTTCGTGATTCCAAGAAACGGAGGCGTAAACAGATCCCGGACTTCCAGACGAAAGTACGACCTGGACGGACAGACCGACAGAGGGGCGGACACGCTGCAGGGAGGAAATTTTGATACACCTCACCTTCTTCACACGTTTCAGAGTAAGTAGAAGAGCTTTGTGGGATGCCTAGATTACCAAACGCCACGGCAACGCACCTGCAGCCGGTGAAACCCTCAGGCTACCTGTCCGGCTTCTCCCACAGATCTCCCCGTTCCACCTTAAATGGTGCAGCGGTTCTATTCTGGTGCCTCAGGCTACCTGTCCGGCTTCTCCCACAGATTTCCCCGTTCCACCTTAAATGGTGCAGCGGTTCTATTCTGGTGCCTCAGGCTACCTGTCCAGGTTCTCCCACAGATTTCCCCGTTCCACCTTAAATGGTGCAGCGGCTCTATTCTGGTGCCTCAGGCTACCTGTCCGGCTTCTCCCACAGATCTCCCCGTTCCACCTTAAATGGTGCAGCGGTTCTATTCTGGTGCCTCAGGCTACCTGTCCAGGTTCTCCCACAGATTTCCCCATTCCACCTTAAATGGTGCAGCGGTTCTATTCTGGTGCCTCAGGCTACCTGTCCGGCTTCTCCCACAGATTTCCCCGTTCCACCTTAAATGGTGCAGCGGTTCTATGCTGGTGCCTCAGGCTACCTGTCCAGAGTCTCCCACAGATTTCCCCGTTCCACCTTAAATGGTGCAGCGGCTCTATTCTGGTGCCTCAGGCTACCTGTCCAGGTTCTCCCACAGATTTCCCCGTTCCACCTTAAATGGTGCAGCGGTTCTATTCTGGTGCCTCAGGCTACCTGTCTTCCACCTTAAATGGTGCAGCGGCTTCTCCCACAGATTTCTATTCTCCCCAGATTTCACCGGTCCACCTTAAATGGTGCAGCGGCTCTATTCTGGTGCCTCAGGCTACCTGTCTGGCTTGCCCCACAGATCTCCCCGTTCCACCTTAAATGGTGCACCGGTTCTATTCTGGTGCCTCAGGCTACCTGTCCGGCTTCTCCCACAGATTTCCCCGTTCCACCTTAAATGGTGCAGCGGTTCTTTTCTCCCACAGATTTCCCCGTTCCACCTTAAATGGTGCAGCGGTTCTATTCTGGTGCCTCAGGCTACCTGTCCGGCTTCTCCCACAGATCTCCCCGTTCCACCTTAAATGGTGCAGCGGCTCCATTCCGGTGCCTCAGGCTACCTGTCCGGCTTCTCCCACAGATTTCCCCGTTCCACCTTAAATGGTGCAGCGGCTCTATTCTGGTGCCTCAGGCTACTTGTCCAGGTTCTCCCACAGATCCTCCTTAAATGGTGCAGCGGTTCTATGCTGGTGCCTCAGGCTACCTGTCCGGCTTCTCCCACAGATTTCCCCGTTCCACCTTAAATGGTGCAGCGGACAGATTCCCAAACCCCTCTGGACAATATGGAGCAGCTCCGCCCAGCGTCTGACCCTGAAGAGACTGAAGAGAGGAGCAGCTCCACCTTTATTAGCACCACCACCCCAACAGCAGCCTGTAAGTAGCAGCCATGCTGTGTGATTGTATCCGTGTGTGGCGGTTGGAGCAGATCATCTTAAACTGAGAGCTCCATAGTGAGGATCAACTTTAATCTACTGTGTGTTGGTGTCCAGATGGAGCCAGTAGCTAGCACAGGGAACGCTAGCGACTAGCATTAGCTCCAAGTAACTAGCATAGCTAACTAAGGAGCATGAGGGCGGAGCTTATTTACACAGGCTCATTTTATTTAGTCTGTTTCTACATGGTGCTTCTGTGTGATCATCGTGGGCGGGGTCTCGCTGTAAACCGGCGAATCAGAGCAGAGCAGTGTTAATCTGCGGTAAAATGAGCTGGAGTGTCCTATACCGTGTGACCTTTGGTTTAATAACAGCCCATCGGTCTCAATCTGTCCCTGCAGCGGGAAGACAGAGCAGCAGGATCTCACACAGGACGAGCAGGAACGCATTAGCACTGGGTTCCACCCAGCCGGAGCCGCACAGGTCCATTACGCAGACCGGCTCCGTTACAGTCAGTGTTGGTACGGAGACGGTTCTCTCCCTCTGTCTGCGGCTCTTTTGTTTCAGAGCCCGGGATGAAGCTGTCCGTTAGCCGTGACTGGCAGGTAATACTCCTCACACTGCTTGGTTCCCTGGACGTGAGGTGCCTGACAGGGGCTAATTTGCCTGTTTCCGCACGCCTGTGTCCATGTCCACTCATTAATCTCCAGCAGAACAAAAGCGGTGACGGTGTAATTGTGGTAATCATTGTTACTTCTCGATGATAAAGCTCCTGAGGTTTCCGGCAGGCCGTGACACCGTCCGCACTGCGCTAAGTGGCGGTGTTCATAACTCACAGGAACCGGTCCGGACCAGTTCAGAACAACAACACAGTAAACCCTAACCCCTACAGTTACACTAAACCCCCTAACCCCTACATTTACACTAAACCCCCTAACCCCTACATTTACACTAAACCCCCTAACCCCTACATTTACACTAAACCCCCTAACCCCTACATTTACACTAAACCCCCTAACCCCTACATTTACACTAAACCCCCTAACCCCTACATTTACACTAAACCCCCTAACCCCTACATTTACACTAAACCCCCTAACCCCTACATTTACACTAAACCCCCTAACCCCTACATTTTACCACTAAACCCCCTAAACCCCTACATTTACACTAAACCCCCTAACACCTACATCTACACTAAACCCCCTAACCCCTACATTTACACTAAACCCCCTAACCCCTACATTTACACTAAACCCCCTAACCCCTACATTTACACTAAACCCCCCTAACCCCTACATTTACACTAAACCCCCTAACCCCTACATTTACACTAAACCCCTAACCCCTACATTTACACTAACCCCCTAACCCCTACATTTACACCAAACCCCCTAACCCCTACATTTACACTAAACCCCCTAACCCCTACATTTACACTAAACCCCCTAAACCCTACATTTACACTAAACCCCCTAACCCCTACATTTACACTAAACCCCCTAACCCCTACATTTACACCAAACCCCCTAACCCCTACAGTTACACTAACCCCCCCTAACCCCAACATTTACACTAAACCCCCTAACCCCTACATTTACACTAAACCCGAACCCCGACATTTACACTAAAACCCCCAACCCCAAAATTTACACAAAACCCCCAAACCCCAACACATTACACAAAAACCCCCTAACCCCTACATTTACACTAAACCCCCTAACCCCTACATTTACACTAAACCCCCTAACCCCTACATTTACACTAAACCCCTAACCCCTACATTTACACTAAACCCCCTAACCCCTACACTTACACTAAACCCCCTAACCCCTACATTTACACTAAACCCCCTAACCCCTACATTTACACTAAACCCCCCTAACCCCTACATTTACACTAAACCCCCAAAACCCCAACATTTACACTAAACCCCTAAACCCTACATTTACACTAAAACCCCTAACCCCTACAGTTACACTAAACCCCCTAACCCCTACATTTACACTAAACCCCTAACCCCTACATTTACACTAAAACCCCTAAACCCTACATTTACACTAAACCCCCTAACCCCTACATTTACACTAAACCCCCTAACCCCTACATTTACACTAAACCCCCTAACCCCTACATTTACACTAAACCCCCTAACCCCTACATTTACACTAAAACCCCTAACCCCTACATTTACACTAAACCCCCTAACCCCTACATTTACACTAAACCCCTAACCCCTACATTTACACTAAACCCCCTAACCCCTACATTTACACTAACCCCTTAACCCCTACATTTACACTAAACCCCTAACCCCTACATTTACACTAAACGCCTACATTTACACTAAACCCCCTAACCCCTACATTTACACTAAACCCCCTAACCCCTACATTTACCCTAAACCCCTAACCCCTACATTTACAATAAAACCCCTAACCCCTACATTTACACTAAACCCCTGACCCCTACATTTACACTAAATACTAACCCCCTACATTTACACTAAACCCCTAACCCCTACATTTACACTAAACCACCTAACCCCTACATCTACACTAAACCCCTAACCCCTACATTTACACTAAACCCCTAACCCCTACATTTACACTAAACCCCTAACCGCTTACATTTACACTAAACCCTAACGCCTACATTTACACTAAACCCCTAACCCCTACATTTACACTAACCCCCTAACCCCTACATTTACACTAAAACCTAACCCCAACATTTACACTAAACACCTAACCCCAACATTTACACAAAACCCCCTAAACCCCTTACATTTACACTAAACCCCCTAACCCCTACAGGTACACTAAACCCCCTAACCCCTACATTTACACTAAACCCCCTAACCCCTTCTTTTACACTAAACCCTCAAACCCCTACATTTACACTAAACCCCTAACCCCTACATTTACACTAAACCCCTAACCCCTACATTTACACTAAACCCCTAACCCCCTACATTTACACTAAACCCCCTAACCCCTACATTTACACTAAACCCCTAACCCCTACATTTACACTAATCCCCCTAACCCCCAACATTTACACTAAAACCCCCCCCACTACAAACCCCTACACATTTACCCTAAACCCCCCTAACCCCTACATTTACACTAAACCCCTAACCCCTACATTTACACTAAACCCCTAACCCCCTACATTTACACTAAACCCCTAACCCCCTACATTTACACTAAACCCTAACCCCTACATTTACACTAAACCCCTAACCCCGACATTTACACTAAACCCCCCTACATTTACACTAAAACATTTAACCCCTACATTTACACTAAACCCCCTCACCCCGCCATTTACACCAAACACCCTAACCCCCTACATTTACACTAAACCCCCCTAACCCCCTACATTTACAAAAAAACCCCCTAACCCCTACATTTACACTAAACCCCCTAACCCCTACATTTACACTAAACCCCCTAACCCCTACATTTACACTAAACCCCTAACCCCTACATTTACACTAAACCCCCTAACCCCCTACATTTACACTAAACCCCCTAACCCCGACATACATTTAAACACTAAAACCCCCACTTAACCCCCCTAACCCTACATTTACACTAAAAACCCCTAACCCCTACATTTACACTAAACCCCCTAACCCCTACATTTACACTAAAACCCCTAACCCCTACATTTACACAAAAACCCCAAACCCCGACATTTACACCAAAAACCCAAACCCCCACATTTACACAAAAACCCATAACCCCTACATTTAAACAAAACCCACTAACCCCGACATTTACACTAAACCCCCTAACCCCTACAGTTACACTAACCCCCTAACCCCGACAGGGACACTAAAACCCCCTAACCCCTTCATTTACACTAAACCCCCTAACCCCGTCATTTACACTAAACCCCCTAACCCCTACATTTACACGAAACCCCTAACCCCTACATTTACACTAAACCCTAACCCCTACATTTACACTAAACCCCCGAACCCCAACAACTACACTAAACCCCCAAACCCCGACAATTACACAAAAACCAAACCCCAACATTTACACAAAAACCCCGAACCCCAACAATTAAACAAAAACCCCCAAACCCCTACAGGGACACGAAACCCCCGAACCCCGACAGGGCACGAAAAACCCCGAACCCCTACATGGACACGAAACCCCCCTAACCCCTACAGGGACACTAAAACCCCGAACCCCGACAGGGACACGAAACCCCCTAACCCCGACATTTACACGAAACCCCCGAACCCCGACAATTACACAAAACCCCAAACACCTACATTACACGAAACCCCCTAACCCCGACAGGGACACTAAACCCCTGACCCCACGAACCCCTACAGGGACACTAAACCCCCGAACCCCTACAGGGACACGAAACCCCCTAACCCCGACATTTACACTAAACCCCCGAACCCCTACAGTTACCCTAAACCCCCTAACCCCTACATTTACACTAAACCCCCTAACCCCTACATTTACACTAAAAACCCCTAACCCCTTACATTTACACTAAACCCCCCCCTAACCCCCGACAGGGACACGAAACCCCTAAACCCCGACATTTACACTAAACCCCCTAACCCCGACAGGAACACAAAACCCCCGAAACCCCTACATTTACACTAAACCCCGAACCCCGACAGGGACACGAAAACCCCCGAACCCCCCGACATTTACACTAAACCCCCTAACCCCTAGGGGCAACCCGAAACCCCCTAACCCCTACATTTACACTAAACCCCCTAACCCCGACAGGGACATTACACGAAAACCCCCCGAACCCCGACATTTACACTAAACCCCCGAACCCCTACATTTACACAAAACCCTCCAGAACCCCGACATTTACACGAAACCCCGAACCCCTACAGGGACACTAAACCCCCTAACCCCGACATTTACACTAAACCCCTAACCCCGACATTTACACGAAACCCCCGAACCCCTACAGGGACACGAAACCCCTAAACCCCTACATTTACACTAAAAACCCCTAACCCCGACAGGGACACTAAACCCCGAAACCCCGACAGGGACACGAAAACCCCCTAACCCCTAGGGGCACTAAACCCCCTAACCCCTACATTTACACTAAACCCCCGAACCCCGACACTTACACTAAACCCCCTAACCCCTACATTTACACTAAACCCCCGACGCCCTACATTTACACTAAACCCCCTAACCCCGACAGTTACACAAAACCCCCAAACCCCCTACAGTGACACTACAACCCCCTAACCCCCTACATTTACACTAAACCCCCTAAACCCCTACAGGGACACTAAACCCCCTAACCCCTACATTTACACGAAACCCCCTAACCCCTACATTTACACTAAACCCCCCCCGAACCCCCTACCTTTACACTAACCCCCCTAACCCCTACAGGGACACTAAAAACCCCATTTACACGAAACCCCCCCGACATTTACACTAAACCCCCTAAGGGTAACCCCTACATCCTACATTTACACTAAACCCCCTAACCCCGACATTTACACTAAACCCTAACCCCTACATTTACACTAAACCCCCTAACCCCTACATTTACACTAAACCCCTAACCCCTACATTTACACTAAACCCCCGAACCCCTACAATTACCCGAAACCCCCGAACCCCTACAGTGACACTAAACCCCCTAACCCCTACATTTACACTAAACCCCTAACCCCTACATTTACACTAAACCCCCGAAACCCCTACATTTACACTAAACCCCCAAACCCCAGGGACACTAAACCCATTTACACCGACATTTAAACCCCCCGAACCCCTACATTTACACTAAACCCCCTAACCCCTACATTTACACAACCCCCTAACCCCTACATTTACACTAAACCCCTAACCCCTACATTTACACTAAACCCCCTAACCCCTACATTTACACTAAACCCCCTAACCCCTACATTTACACTAAAACCCCCGAACCCCACTACACACCACTAACACTAAACCCCCTAACCCCCTACAGTTACACTAAAACCCCCCCTAACCCCTACATTTACACTAAACCCCCCTAACCCCTACATTTACACTAAACCCCCTAACCCCTACATTTACACTAAACCCCCTAACCCCTACATTTACACTAAACCCCGAACCCCTACATTTACACTAAACCCCCTAACCCCTACATTTACACTAAACCCCCTAACCCCTACATTTACACTAAACCCCCTAACCCCTACATTTACACTAAACCCCCTAACCCCTACATTTACACTAAACCCCCTAACCCCTACATTTACACTAAACCCCCTAACCCCTACATTTACACTAAACCCCCTAACCCCTACATTTACACTAAACCCTACATTTACACTAAACCCCCTAACCCCTACATTTACACTAACCCCCCTTACCCCTACATTTACACTAAACCCCCTAACCCCTACATTTACACTAAACCCCCTAACCCCTACATTTACACTAAACCCCCTAACCCCTACATTTACACTAAACCCCTAACCCCTACATTTACACTAAACCCCTAACCCCTACACTAAAACCCCTACATTTACACTAAACCACCTAACCCCTACATTTACACTAACCCCCTAACCCCTACATTTACACTAAACCCCCTAACCCCGACATTAACACTAAAACCCCGAACCCCAAAATTTACAGTAAACACCCTAACCCGAACATTTACACTAAACCCCCTAACCCCTACATTAACACACAATACCCTAACCCCTATATTTACACTAAACCCCCTACCCCCTACCTTTACACTAAACCCCCTAACCCCTACATTTACACTAAACCCCCTAACCCCTACCTTTACACTAAACCCCCTAAACCCCTACATTTACACTAAACCCCCTAAACCCCTTCATTTACACTAAACCCCCTACCCCCTACATTTACACTAAACCCCTAACCCCTACATTTACACTAAACCCCCTAACCCCTACATTTACACTAAACCCCCTAACCCCTACATTTACACTAAACCCCTAACCCCTACATTTACACTAAACCCCCTAACCCCTACATTTACACTAAACCCCTAACCCCTACATTTACACTAAACCCCCTAACCCCTACATTTACACTAAACCCCCTAACCCCTACATTTACACTAAACCCCCTAACCCCTACATTTACACTAAACCCCCTAACCCCTACATTTACACTAAAACCCCAAACCCCTACATTTACACTAAAACCCCTAACCCCTACATTTACACTAAACCCCCTAACCCCTACATTTACACTAAACCCCTAACCCCTACATTTACACTAAAACCCCCAAACCCAACATTTACACTAAACCCCTAACCCCTACATTTACACTAAAACCCCCTAACCCCTACATTTACACTAAAGCCCCTAACCCCCTACATTTACACTAAACCCCTCTAACCCCTACATTTACACTAAACCCCCCTAACCCCTACATTTACACTAAACCCCCTAACCCCTACATTTACACTAAACCCCCTAAACCCTACATGTACACTAAACCCCCCCACACCTACATTTACACTAAACCCCCCTAACCCCTACATTTACACACTAAACCCTAGCCCCTACATTAACACTAAACCCCCTAACCCCTACATTTTACACTAAAACCCCTAACCCCTACATTTACACTAAACCCCCTAACCCCTACATTTACACTAAACGCCTAACCCCTACATTTACACTAAACCCCTAACCCCTACATTTACACTAAACCCCCAAACCCCTACAATTACACTAAAACCCCAAACCCCTACATTTACACTAAACCCCTAACCTCTACATTTACACTAAACCCCCTAACCCCTACATTTACACTAACCCCCTAACCCCTACATTTACACTAAACCCCCTAACCCCTACATTTACACTAAACCCCTAACCCCTACATTTACACTAAACCCTAACCCCTACCTCTACAGTCACGTGAAGGGTTAATAAGAAGTGATATGATTTTAGCGTGTGCTATGTGCACGTTTCTGTACACTCATCACGAGACCACATTCCTGCCGCTGGAGCGTATGTGTGTGTGAGAGAGTGAGAGACAGTAGGGTACGTTGTGTGATGTGTGTGGTTTTGGGGACGTGCGGTGGTCTGGCGTGGGGGGGAATGCAGAAGTAGGTGGTCAGGAATGTCTATGAGAGAGGCCGTTCTTCATGCCTGAACTTTGTTGACACCGTTTCCATCACGGCTGCATGGTGTTTGTGTTTATCACTGAGTTTTTAAAGGGCCCGTATACAAACAGCACTTCATCAGTAACGGAGCAGCTGCACCCAGGAAGAGTCCACCCACAGGACTCACACTTGACCGCACACGTGAGGTAAGCAAGGGTGCGTCTTATCACTGTACCTGACTGACCCAACACCACCATTACAGACCTCCAGCGAGCAGTGGTGTCCTCCATGAGTCCTCCTGTAGATGGCAGAAAAATAGGAAGAAGGACTGAAAAACGGAAGGATAAAACAAAAAAGGACCGTTACAACGAATGTACTGAAAAACAAATTCCACCGTCACCAAAAGACGCAGTGGTTGTTGTACCAGACGTCATGGAGAGATTCAGAATGCAGGGGTCATCTCAGTGACGAGACCGCTTTAGCTTGGTGGAGAAGAACAACGATCGGTGTGGAGCACCGTGGAGCACAGAGATGGACTTTCCTGAGCCGGTGTCCCCACTCCAACCCAGCAGAACCATCCGCAGGAAAACTGTAGTCGAGGATGTTCAAGCTCAGGATGGAACAGTCCCCATCAGGAACCTCTAAAGCCCATACCATACTTCTTCTTTTTTGTAACATTGTTTCCTACTCCATCTCCCATATTTCTTCTTCTACCAACCATTACATACCACCGCTCTCCCCCC